>JAQBSW010003504.1:0-82235 GCA_029291075.1 Eudiplozoon nipponicum
ATTATTATGTGATATGACGTGGTTAAGGATGACGTCTATGGTTAGAAAAGGAAAAAAATAATAAGAATTATGTATATTTGTGGTGAAATTATGTCAGGATAACATATCTAAATGTAAATGTATAAATTAAAAACATAATAAAAAAGATAAAATAAATGAATTTCAGACAATAAATTATCTACTGAAGCTGAAATGATAGAAATATTTTAATGAAAGGTGACAACTGGCTAAAATTTCGTTAATAAGCGCTACAAGTAATAGGAGTAAATACAGAAAATCAACGATAAATAATTGATGAAAATTAAAGTGATTGTACGGCAAATAATCCTAAAAGTGGATTAACAAGTAATAAATTTCAAAAATTACACACAATCTTATCCTAATACAATATTCTTATACCTAAATACTGTTTGTTGCGGAGAACTAATATATGTGTATGTATTAGGTGTTGCGAACCTAGTAACAAAGTAGTTCAATTGTGACCAGAAGGATGAACCAAAGGCAGCATGAACGGAAAGTATAATCTTATGCACATTCGTTTCGTGCTTACTGGCGACTCATCAGTAGGAGCCGTTATTACACCCTTTAACCACTATATATTTTGGTCAAGAATGTGGGATATGTTGGATCTTACATACATTAATAACTGATAATTTAGATTTATCAACAGGTTATCAGATCTGTGTTTTACCTATCAAAGTACTGATTCTAGATTTTTCTTCACCAGAAAATAATCGGAATCATTTTCCCAATCCCTTTATTACTCCACAGTTCAACATAAAATGTGCATGAGATTATACTTTCCGTTTATACTGTCTTTGGTTTATCCTTCTGGTCACAACCGAACTAATTTGTTACTAGGTTCGCAATATTCTTACACGTTTGCTGGAGTTTATGACAGTTTCTGCTTCCTACAGTCGTTGCTTCGAAGCATAAGTTACTGCTACATTTCAAATGGCGCTGTTACATTCTTAATTTTATATCTCGAGTAAATTTCAATAGATGTCGTAATCAATATCGTTGTTTTATTATGATTGGATATCGGTATGAGTTTGAAACCGTCTCAGTCAATTGAGCGCTCGTTCTCCATTAAATGATAGGCAAGATCAAGCCAATTAGCAAGTTCATATTTACATCAAGTCCTAAGTTCCGCTATTATAGTCTTAATTTAGCTCAGGTTTTCATTCACATACATAAGATTAAAATCATTTCGTGGGATTTAAACAAACTTGATGCGCTCAAGAGTTAAATTTTCTTCCCTTGTTTAAGAAATTTACTACCTAAATGAAGGGATAGTCTTAAAAAGATTCGTATGTTGTATTTTGATACTACTGAGATTTATTTCCTTTGGAGTACGGTAATACTATGACCTTGCGCACCACTGTGGCTCTGTTAGATTTTTCATATTTTGACTTCGGATTAAAATTAATTTCGACGTCGTATAACAGTTGTCTCTATTAACCACCGCGAGCATCAACTAGTATTGAATATTTCCTGTAGTTTTATAATTTTTTTATTGTCACTTTCCCTTATGATATTGCCAAGGCCTTTCCTTGGATAGAGAATTGTTTTTCTTGCCTTCATTTTTTAAAAATTCGTATCTTAATTAAGCTTTTTTTAAACACACTTTTATATAATTCACCTTAACTGATTACACTATAGGTGCATATGGTTTATAGTACCTTCATCTATTCATAATCATAATTGTGTTCACATAGTGAGAAATAAGCGAATTACCTTTGAAAGCAGATTATTAATGCAGATATAAACACAAACGACGTTAGAATTTAATCTGACGCACGCAAAAGTAAGTTGGCCATAAGTCTAGACGTTTTACTGAGATGGATTAACTGTGTATGCAATTATATTCAGGTGAATGTTCGTAAGTATTAAGCACAAACACACATAAGCGATGCCCAACTCACAAATAAAACATCGGTAATTGTTGTGCGATCATCTGGAAGTAAGGAAAAGTAATGGATTTCAATTAACTGTTTACAAACCGCGTTACTTGTTCACGTTTGGTGTTACGAGCGATCGTTTAGCATAGATTGAATTGAATATCAATATATTTAGAAAGAAAATGTGGACAAGGAGTGGAGCAGCAATGTAATAAAATCGGTCTGGACTATTTGGTTTTAAGCTGCCAGCGAACGCCTTCATTCTTCGCTTGTAAAAGCAAGTCCATTATATGAAGGCCAGGAGATTGGCGTTTTTTAGTATAGACTTTTGGAAACGCATACCACGATTGCGTGTAATTCTTTAAGTCAGTTATACGAGCTTAAGATAAACACTAATTCTATTTTATCAAATCGTCACACGTACTGACTCGTTAGGACCTTACATTATCACCATTAGTGCATGACGGCAAACTGACAAGAGAGGATCAAACCTTAATCGATATATAAAGAAGGCAAAATTAGATATTCGGCTCTCAATCTAAAAATCTCGCACACATTGTACTTGACCGGAAATGTCGACTACACAATTTCTTTGCAGTCCAGAGCATCAACTTCCTGTAGGTTTCGCCACATTCACACAGGTTATACAATTAACATATCAGTGATTTACAAATATTCTATGATCATCGAAGTAATCAATGATTGTTAAATTACCGAACATCCCGTAATTGTTTTAACGATCAGCATGTAAGAAAACAGAATTTGAAGATATTGCGCAGTCGGCATTCCGGTCAAGTAAAATGAATTTGACACTGATAAAATTGCGAGTTTATATTGGATTTATAATAATTTTAATATTAACGTTGAGATTTGAAGTTGTTTGACAGCTTGCCGTCTTGCTCTCAGATTTGCTTAGCAGATGCAGATCGTCTCGGTGGATGCATCAGGGAATATTGAGTTATGTTACACAACTGGTAAAATATTGATTAGTTTATCACTCGAGCGAACAAAAGCGATTTAAATATTTGCTTTTACTACTCACGCAGGCAATGATGGTTACAACCGTAAGCACTATATTGTTAAGCAAAAAGGACCGCGAGAACCAATAATTCATAATCGTTTTTTCACCTTCTTGTAAACTGAGTGCATTTCAGACAAAAAAAACCAATTTTTAATTAATTCCTGATAGTTTCAATGGCATTTGCTTAAACCAGACTTCATGAGATCATGCATCCTAATACATTACATCAAGCAGCTGCGCTTCACAATTAAGAATACATCACTTAAGATAATTCTATCAACAAAGGTAATTTTATGCCCATTAAGTATGTTCGAGGATAAATGGAGTATCTTCTATGTGCAATTATTGACAAAAATAATTGAAACAAAATTTTCGGACTATATTTGATCCAAATATAATGTGTATAAGACTATTCGAACTCAGAGCCACACTTGTTAAAACATATAATATAATGGAGTACTGGGTTTCTCTGCCCAAATAACTTGTCTGAACTACTGATTGGCTTCGAGATGCGATAAAACGAATATTTGTCAAACACCATGAACACTGACAGGGTAGAACTATTCACTATTTTATTGCAAAACCAGTTTAAATTTGAATGATAACTTGCCAGTAAATTGATTGACCAAATTTAAGAAGTGCACTTGAATCCCGTTTTATCTGTCATGTTGAGATATCCCAATAATCTATTATTTGCAACCAATCAGTGAACCACCGAATATTGGCCAAGTATTTTAAGCAATTGCACGGCAAAGGGCTGCTGTAAATTAAATTTCTGTACATTTACGAGCATGACTGCATACAAATTTTGCATCCGACGTTGAATTTAGGAACAACGTAGCCGTTCCTACTATGAGTGGGTGACGCTTACCTGATTTGATGTATAATGCAGGTTAGTCAGTTTATCATTTAATTCTATTGGTGACTACGGAAGATCAAACGCGCCACGGTGTCTAATTTCCCATACATATTTTGCTATGCGAATAAAGAAAAGAGATTCGTGTACGTTGCAAGTGGGCGTGATTTATTTTGTTGAAAGGATGATGAATCTAACACAGATTTAGTTGGATAAACATATCCCTTCAACTTCGGTAAAAGCTTAAAAGACTATTTAGTAAGCGTATATTATATAAGCCAATGGGACGCCACCCGTTGATGATTGCATTTTGCTACTTTTTTTGGTCTGCGCATCACAATTTTCATAGCTACGCTTGGTGTAAAGTCCAATCGGTAAATTTTATGGTTATAACTTTGATTAAAATGACTTTAAGAAAGATGAGAAAACGATTAAAAACTCATCAATTAGACATATCGATTTATAGGTCGCAAAATGCCACTTATAATATTCTTAATTAAGTAAGCAATGGTATAAATTAGTATATCATAGACTTACCGGCAACAATACAATGGTCCGGTTCCACACAAAGCTCCAACCCGTTTAACCAAACGAGACAGGAAAATCTAAATTTCAATTCAACAAATGTCTCATCTCGATTATTCAATGAAAATATAGTATTGTAGTTCATCATGTCTTCCGGGTCGGTTATAACACAGTTACGATCAGTTTGAGTATGACGATGCTCATTGGCGCTTTTGTGAAGATGATCCAAACTGCGCATGACGCAACTATTCAAAGGTGCTAATTCTTCATGGCTACAATCATAGGTATATTGTCCAAAGAGCCCTAGCTTACCGAAAGCCGCTGATGAAACCGACATTTCCTTTGGCTGGCAGCAGACAAGTACATGGTCGTTTACTGAAACAAATGGGTGATTATCTGCCACTTCACGAAGGCTTACGTGAGTTTCGATAGCGTTCGAGTTCATTATATTAGCCAATGGGGTGATATCATACAGCCAACCATCAACTGTCTCGTAAAGCCTCGTTGCTTTCGTAGATTTGATGGTATCAAATGCCAAAGGCAAATTATTCAAAGAAGCAACACATTGAGCAGGAGCATAAAAACGCCAATACTCGATAGCTGATGGTCCAAAAATAGCGATCGGTGCCAAAATACCAACTGGTAGACTGTCTGCAGTGCCACGGTATTTAGGCAGTTGCCAGGGTAACAAATTATCGTTCCGTGAGGGCATTTTGAGTGAGTTACCGATTGCTAAATTCCGGCCCACAGATTCAGCAGATTTTGCTAAGCAGTTATTGATAATCTTCCTTTGATGCTGCAAATGACAAAAGCCGCAATCTTCGTTGAAGGTTAAACCTTCATTTCGATTGCAAACACATACAGATATGCTGTCTTGTAAAGTTTTCTTATTACCTGACGAATGCATATGAACAGGCGGAGCAATAGAGGACGAGACTCGGAGTAACATCTTAAGCGAATTTTCAAATGAAAATAAATTCGATAATGCCGATTTCCGTGTGCACATACTTGATTCGAATGTTGTGTACAACTTGCTATTATACATTACCAGAAGTACTGGAAGTGAAAAAGGGATATTCGATTTTAATGCATCAAATTCCGAGTCTCCTGTCTTCTCTATTTTCGAAAAGCGTGTTATAAGGCACTGTAGACACAAAATCAGCCAATCAGCCAAGGACTCAGGTCGATTGCGGGTAAATATTTTGTTGAGCAATCTATTAAAAGCTGCTAATCCGAAGGTTGTCCAGGAAATGTAAATAACATCACGAACTGCAGTCACGACATCAGCATCTACAAGACAAGTTACTACCTTCATAATCTGGTTGATAATCTCCTCGGGTTCAGTAAAGACAGTGCCGCAAAAACCAGATGAACTATTTATATCAGTAGGATAGTGCGAAAGACAAATGCCGAGTATTTTGGCAAGACACGTTAACCGCCACACTGGACTACAAACGGCTGCGTAGTGCACTGCGTCGGCAGAACATCTGCCTATCAATAAAAGATGGTCTAATCGGTTAACAGAATACCGCACATTTCGTTTCTCAATAGTTTTAACTCGTTCAACACCGCCTATGGTTGCAGGAGTGCCGTTGGTCCTATTACGTGGAGACATCAATGCGTGTTTGCTGCTAAACTGCACTGGCAGAATGTCAAAATCGTGAATAGTTCTTTGCGCAGAGAAACAAATCATCGCTAACTGACTGTATTCGTCTGTTGTTTCATTGTTCAGAGACCGATTCGAATTTTCTCTAGCTCTACATCTCAAAACGGAACATTCATGAAGCAAATTGTCCATTATCCTTGGGGTCAAACTGGTGATATTCTTGACCAACTGTTGAGATGGGCGCAATAAGTCAACATATCTTGCGTCCGGGTTTGTGGAGTCTCGCACACCACGTTTCCTATCTAGGCGTTCCAAGCGATTGCTTATTGCGTATAAGAGAACAGCTTGTAAATCAACAGGACCACAGTTTGAGAGATAATTGCTATTGAAAAAAACAAAGAAAAAACATTTGCAAATAAAAATTTGAAATTAACCCAATACGATATGGAACAACCATCGTTTGTAAAGTTATTATTATAAAAGTTAAAATCTTGTATGTATATATATAAAGGGCGGATAAATTCAGGGAAATTTTACCGATATTCCCATATAATAGGTTTCGATATTGCACATATTAGACCGCCTTGAGAAACCTCTTCGAGGATTTTATTTACCCGATTTCCGAAAATCAGGTAAATGATCTTTTCTCTGTCGCGCAACATGTTTCTTTTAAATCTTCGAGGATTTGTTACATTAATAAAAAAATAACAAAAGCAGACTAAAATACATAGTGGATAATTCAAAAAAACATGTCAAGCATAAATCAAGATTCAAAAAGGCGACGAATTTCATGACAAACCTATTTTTTTGGTGTTCGCTATTTGTCAACGACCTCATAAGGTTGTAAAACCGATTGTAGATAAAATCATCAAAAACATCAAGACATTCTGTACCCTTTTCTGCGTTGGCAGTTGGTTGCAATGCCGAGAATACACCGAGAAGGCTAAGCAAACATTCCATGGTTTTAACTCGTGATATACCAACAGTTGGACACAGCCAGTTGCTGGTTAGCATCACATCGACTAAATTTGCGAATTGTTCTGAGCGTAACAGATGTTGAGCAAAGCTTTCTCTGATAGATTGAAGAGTTTCATTGTTTTTCATCTCGGAAGACTGACAGGAATTAATGACAAACGTGTCATTTTGCAGTACGTTGGACAAAATACTTGTAATACATCTCAAAGCCAAATCCATAAGCTGCACTCTTTGGATATCGGGTAAATCTAAACCAGTGGAATCATCCAGCCAATGCACAAGCGAAGCAATCAGACTGTCGAAAGATTCGATGGACAAAACTAAGTTGTTCAGTTGATGCGCTGTTACTTCTTTGCCTAAACTAAAGGGCCTTAATCGAAATTAAAATAACATATTCAGTTATTTTATGAAAATAAATAAACGAAAATAAAAAGCCAACATATAAATGAAGTCTAAAAGCATAATTATTCTAAATCAATGAAAATAATAAAAATACAAATAATAGTATAAATAATAATAATCACAATAATATCAATAATACTAAATTACCAATTATAATAGCGACAGTAATAATAAAATCAATCGTAATGATAATAAAACTAATAATAATAATAATAAAAATAGAAATACTAACAAAAATATCTTAAGCTTCTAATGTTATAAATAATATTATTCGTAAAATTAATAATAAAAGCAATAATTATCATTATTAAAATAATAATAATACTAATTTAAGAAAATATTCGTAATAATAACAGTAGTGATAAAAATAATAACAATAAAAGAAACAAATAATATTTTTAATAATAAAAGGAACAAAATTAATCATAACAATAATGATGATGACAACGATGATAATACAATACCATAATACGATTTAATAATAAATAATAATAGTACTACCACAAATAATACTAATAATAATGCTTATAATACTACTACTACTACTACTACTACTACTACTACTACTACTACTACTACTAATAATATAATAATAATAATAATCTTAATAATAATATTAAAAATACTACTACCACTACTACTACAAATAATATTATTATTATGATTAATATTTATAAAATTAATAATAATTATTATTGAGATGATGAAAGTACAAAAATACTAATATTACTATTAATAATAATAGTAATAAATAGAATGAACATAATGATAATCGTAATAATATTACTAGCAATAAAATGTATAAGCAAGTGAAGTTTCAAATATAGCTTGTCAAAGTACAATATCGCTTCCATTGAAACATAAAAAAACTTCATAGTTATTGGTAACATACTTACCCAAGCTTTGCTTCACCAGCTAAATCTAAGTAGAGTTGCATTGACCGTGCTAATACGGAGAGCCCATGCAATGTAACATCAGAGCACGATTTTGCTACAGAATTTGACAAACTAATGCTAAGGCATAAATTCAGATTATTAAATATTATGGCAATATTGTTTTTAGCACAGGCGTCTCCATTAGTAATGCAGAAGTTACAGGATTTTAGTAGATTTGCATAATCTTGTGCCAGCCATTGAGGGCCAATTGCTAAACCAACTTGTCCTCGCCACAGAATTTCAGCGGGCAGCATAGACCACGCCCAAGAATTGATAATACCGCCACTCAAGCTAGCACTGCTTTGTCCACAAGCATCTACAAAACGTTGGCCTTCATTTGGCTCCATCATGAGTGGTAGCCGATGAACAAATAAGGACGCGCCAGTATCCAAATTATATGATGAACTGACCTCAGCGGAAAGTGACCTCGAAGAATGCTGATCAGCGATAAGAATACTTTAAAAATACCAAATAAGATTACTTTCACTATAATTTGCATATGGAATCACCAGAATCTCACGCCTTAAAAATTACGCACATGCACTAATGACTGCCCCTACCAAATGTGATACTACAAAGTTATTTAAAACTTACATAAATGGCCTATTTACGAATTCAATCACACATGATGAAAACATGCATATGCTGTTTAAATTTTACGCATGCTGAATACGAATTATCCCGTAAGAATTTCTAAAAGTACACTAAAAATTGCAAGGCAATGCTTTCCTCCAATAACAGTATATGTAATCAATATAAAATAAAAATGCATAATACATCAAATTTAATTCATCAAATATATTGGTTTCATCCGCATTACGCACTCATAAAATATTTGCCAAAATACCAGCGACTGTAGCCAAAATTGGGTTAAATTTGCGCTAGAATTAAAGCTTTCCCAATGTACCATTCGAGCCACGCATTTGAAGCATTTTATGGTCATGGAAAATCTTATATATTTTGCTATATTTCCCTGCGGCTATATATTCTATTCAGCAACGCTTTCGATCAAAGTTCCAGCTAAGCGTATCTCATCTGGTATAATAGAGCGGACTAAAAAACTTAGAAAATTATATATATATATATATATATATATATATATATATATATTACCTTTTTCAGTTTTTGATGCTGGTCAAAAATTTGCAAATATTTGATGAATGCTGAATAAGGAAAAAATCTAGCTCTAATTACAGAATTGTATTTGCTTATTTATGCTATGTTTATTTTTGATCAACTTCATATATATATATATATATATATATATATATATAATGTAAACTTTATAGTTAACTTTAATTCAGTATAACTAATTCTAAGTGGTAATAAGTTGTTGCTTCTATACTCTAAAGGTCATGGATGATCAGTTACAACTTTAAGTGGACAGCAATTCACCGTGACATCCTTCAAATGAATATATAATAGTTATATATTGCTTGCTTTGGAGAACAAATAGATTTGTGTTTGAATATTAAGTTTCGCGCACCTAGTAACAATTTATTTCAAATAGGACCAGAGGGAGATTCCAAATAGGTTAACCAGAAAATATAACTTGCTATACGATTTCAAATAGCAGACTGTATAAGGCACGAATGACGCAGTGGATAGGGTCACTAAATCCGAAGCAATAATGCATAGATTCATATCGCGTTCGCGGTAAATTCTGGACAGTATGCGATGAGTACATATTCAGGATGAAACCGGTTTACTGAATAAAATTGCTATAATTTAAGGCTTAACTTGGGTTGTGTGCCACAAATCCGAAGGTGACAATTACCTTTTTATGAAATAAATTTGGGTCAAAGATTTTAATTGGCTTTCAAGTAAACATTTACTATTAATTATAACGTTGCTGCAGTTAGCAAAATATTAGAAGCCAACCTTTCAGTATGATGTAATTCCTTGGCAGAAATCAGCAAATCACTTGTGTTCTCGTCGCATATTCCATAAGTCTGTCTTTGCAATGAACTACCGTCGAATGCCATGGTGCAAGCATATTGACAATTAGATAAAATGCTGCGTAATCCTGCAACTGCTATACTGCATGACTTAGTATCAACGTGGTCTGTGGGTAAGGCCACTCCCGTTCCCTGATAGTCGATCGTAGGCAAAGTCTCAACAGGCAGCATGCTTAAATTTCTCAATACTCGGTAGAATAAACTATTATCAAAAACAGAATTGACAGAGGTCACATCCTCAACGGAATGGCCACATACGAGCAGCTTGTCTGAAACATTTTTTGGCGTCTTAGATGACGACCAATCGTCCAATTCATCTGATTTTACCCACGGTAGAATACGACCAATCAAACGGCAGGCTAGCATAAACAGATTGTCTGGTACTTTAGCAGAATTCAACATTATGTCATTGTCTTAAAGAGAATAAAAAAACACCTTAAAAGCATGGATATAAAATGAATTATTCAAAGACTATAATAAAATGCAATACAGAAAAAAGTAAACGCGGATAGTTTTTTAAGTTTAAAAATTGCTCACGTGAATCTATCAGAAATAAAAAATAATTACACATAATTTAGGAGACCACAAATTATTACAAACAGGGCATACTAATAAATCGTTTCAACATGCATTTCCATTAGAGTTCCTCGCCAAATGAGGTTTAACAATATCACTATGATCTTTGCGTCATTTAATAGATCATGCGACACATTTTAGAACTAACATTTAAATCGTCTTCCAATGTTTTTGTAAACATTAACGGTAATAGTACAGAGAACGTAACACACAAGCTAGCACAAATGAAGCATAAAATAACATAACATTTAATACAATACCATAAAATAACATAACATAGCATAACATAAAAAATAACGTATCATAACACAACATAACATAAGCAACGGTGGAAAGAATTGATAAAGGAAGACTAAATATATAGAAGAACAAGCAATTAGGAAATGCCTGCTTGAGAATTAGAATATATAAGCATTTATTGGAATATTTTGCATGATTGCAAATCTATATATTTCACAAATTAGGTTACAATATAGCTTATTTTGATTATGCGTAATTAACCTGTTCTATTTTGGTTAACTCAAAACTGTTTCATTAAAGCACTTATAGCAAGCAAATGTATTAAAACTTGATACAAGTAAAACTTAAAATAATATTTTAGTCAATCCAGATAAGTGTTCAAGCACCCCGGCGTAATTTACGTTAACTAATTGGTAAACGTGTTACGAAGAATTTGCACAAACTTCGTATGAATTTTCCCACATAATCTGCTTATCAATTTTCATACCTAAGCTTAATTTTGGTATCTTCCTAGCCAAGGTAAGATATAAGTCAAATCAAACTTCTAAATGAGTAAACGAAATTTAAATGAACTTTTAAGCTTCAAATAGGAGAAACCCGTTCTTCAATATTAATTTAAGAAATAAGTTCATAATTGTACATTAGCGCTTTTTCACCATCTTATTTACTGATGTACTGAAGAAGCATAGCACAATCATTAAATTTGTTTTTAAAAAAGCCAGTGCACATAAGTAGTACAATAAAATATGTATTTATATGAAAGTGGTTTGGGAAGCTCTGTGGTTATGGCAGTGCAAGAACAATTTTCTTTATTTGCACAATTCTGAACAACGTCGATCTGTATAATACATCCGAAATAGGAAAGCATACTCACATACCTAGCAAAGATTAAGATTGTAAAGCATTTTGTTGGTTATTTATAGATGTACATACAACAGAAATCTCATTTTTCGGAAACCAAATAGGTATGACCCACGAAAAGCGTGAGTTCAATCTTCTACTGCATTTGTCTACATATAAGTGTCAACAGGTACAGTCCAAATGTAGCCAAAGTTAGATGCAGATTCGCAACAGAATTTGAACCTTAACTCTATGTGCTCTAACCACTGAGCCACCTTGTCGCGGCAGAGTGGCTCAGTGGTTAGAGCACCAGATTCCGAAGTAGACGTGCCCAGGTTCGAGCCCTGTCCGCGGCAAATTCTGGCCAGTACTTGATGAGTTCCCAATAAAGACGAAACCGATCTACTGGATGTATACTGACAAATGTATGTACTAATAGGTCAGGTTTTTCTATCAAGTTCGCAACCTTGATTATAGCAAATTTTATCACTGCCCGCGCAAACAATGTTCGTTTAATTACACATATACTCGTTCGTCGTAGGATTACCTCAACCATTACTAGCATTAAGATATTCGTAGTCAAAGATTATTAGTGCAGTCAGATAGGAAACCAAAGTGATCAAAAATTAACCTGGAAGCATTATCAAAGATGAGTAAATTAATATTTTCGTGAAGGCCGTTAGAGATTATCAATCCAAAACGTAACCAATTCCGTTGGTTCAAACAGTGACTCACACAAGAAACGACCGAATACGAAATCGTCAAATAGGAAACTACATAAAAATAACATAATTACATAAAGCAAAAGACAAATATAGCTTTTATTGAAAATATATTTTTTTCATTATTGATCTAAAATCACATTTTACGATAACGTTTGTAGGATACTTAACGCTCAGATATATGAAATGTTTAATTCAAAATATGAATTCAAAAATAATATTAAATATATGACATGCGTTTTCGCTCCATTTCCTCAGTTTATTTATGAGCGAAAAAGAACTTAAGGTTGAATATGGTCTAAATAGGCACACCAATACACAAAAATATAATTATATCATGTTCAAACAGGATAAGAAGGCTAAAGTTCATATCAAACGGTGCTAGGAACTCGACACGTGAGTATCACTGTACGAACAAATTGTTTCTTAGCAATTCTGGGCAGTGTTTATTTATACCAACAGCTGGAAGACAGGAAAGAATTCTATCGATTGCCGACTTTGAAATAAAAAAGCGTCGTCATGATCTGTCTCATTTATAGTTTTACATGATTTTTAAAGTTATGGATGTGTTTGCAACATTCAATCATATTTTTCAAATACAAGATAGGTATGTGAATATTTATATACACATTTCAGAACATCTTTATCAATGGACAGCTCATTAAACCAATTATAGTCAAGTAATAAATCAAGTGAAAGTTTAGTTCTGAACGACTTCGTTTATACTTATGATTGAACAAGGTAATAACAATTACTGAAGTTTCACTAGCCAGGCGTGTGTGATGAATTTGCGTGCATAACTATTCAAATTAAATTTAAAATGATTATATATAAGTATACATCAATTTCTAAATGAAACTACAGTGACTTAATTTCAATTACCCTTCGCAAGCGTCTGACTACGTATAATGGATAGGCGTGTGTGTTTGTGCGTGGGCTCGACGTCGAAACACCTAACACATCGATAAAATCATTAGTTCGAAGTTAATACTTTTTCATCATATACGAAATAAAGCAAGTAAGGATGATATTTAGGGTTGGGGGAAATCAAATAAGACAAATTAATTAATTATCTAAAAGTTTCGTGTGTAAATAAAAGGCTTAATTAAGACATGCAGTTAAGATAAATTAAGATGTGACGATAAATCACTTAATGAAGGAAAGTTCACAATATTATATCCTTTAATTCTTGTGCGGTAGTTTCTACAAAATAAATTGCCTAAAGATAGACATTTTGACCTCTTTAATGGTGAAACTGAAATATATAACTCTATAACTCAATTACAAACTTGCATTTCTTCACTTATTTCGATTGAAACTACTGTAAATGGAAATAATTAATTTTTTACAAACAAGGATAAATGGACGGAATTTGAATAATCATCTTTAATGAAATATTTGGCACAGTTCCATTGGTTTACTGATAATCACTTATTGGCCAGTATTAAATAAAGAATATAGACAACGTTGAAGATACATTAAGAAACTAAAAATCACACAGTTTACCTTGTTTACAGCTGTACGAATCGCACCATGTACTGACAATTCGCAAGAATGTGTGAACAGCCAGCGTAGGCATTAAGGATGTGGAAGACGACCGATTTTCTTTGTTTACGTTTTCTGACGCCTGCGCATCAGACGCTCCCGTAACACCTCGCAAAAACTGACATATTCCAAATTCTGAACTTTTATTACAGTCTGAAGACAAGCCCGTCAATGTTGAAGCATTCTGTTAAGAAATGGATAAAAAGTTGGCGGCACAAACTGGTACAAGTAAACTTCATTAAACCGACATGAATAATCTTATTTTTTTATTTAAATTTAAAAATATACGTCATTAACTATATAGGAAACAAGAGCTTCAGCACACGATTCTTAACATAATTTTTTTCCAGCTTGAGATAAGGAACAATCGCGTTTTATTTAACCAGGTGTACAACATAGACAAACAACCGTCAGTCACACATACTAACGCGTTGTTATTGTCTATTAACGTCTTCAGAGCACGACAGCAAACTGACTAGAGAGAATCAAACCGTAAGGCATATTTACTTATAGATGCATTGCGGTTTGATCCTCGCTAGTCAGTTTGCCTTCGTTCTCTGCAGATAATTATGGAAAGTCGAAACGTGTCTGTACGTGCTACTGACGGTAGGTTTGACGTGTTTTACGATTGGTTGGATACAATGGGGCTGATGTTTATATCAAGATCACAGATTTGACTTTAAAAAATGTTACCACCAACCGCGAAATCAATGATTGTGTGGTATATAATCAGTAAACTAATTGATTATTAGACTTGCATAATATTTTACTAGTAAAGTTTTTTTAATGCATGAAATTAAATATCATGTATAGTTTTATCAAAGATACAGGCTATAAATTGTCATTATTACAAACCTTAATCAAATTTAATAAAGATTCCGACATTTACTGGAGTAACAATTTGGGTTTTTATAATGAAATAATTGTCTTTTATCAGAAATTTTCTTCTTATCCATAACGAAAACATCGCGGCAAATACTTACATTATGCTTCTTTATAGAAATTGCCCGCGGAATAAGCAAACACAAAATCTTGTTCGTCTAGATTGTAATCTCATAGTTATTTGTAGCATTAGAGCCATGCTGAAACTGAGGATTATTTGATGTAACAGTAGATAATATGACAGCGTTTGAACCGCGTATCACACAGGGTCACCCATTAATACAAAAGTTGAATGCTATACATGTGGAAAATTAATCATTGTTTAAATTTATGAAGGACCGCTCAGCGTCTGTTCTTTTGCAGTTTCGGTCAGCAGTTAGTTTGTGTTTGGCTTTTTCATCACATTCGCTCTATGATGCGTAACCATTTTATCAGAATATAATCTTTACAAAACGCACTACAGTACTCTATCGCATTTATAGCTTTAGCTAAAGACACAGAGCGCGAAATTACACTTTGTAAAGCGAATAATTTTTAGCACATAATGCATTCAAGAACTTTGAAAAACACAATACTCATTTCCTATGGAACATTACTTAGTATCTTTCACTGATAAAATTTTATCCTCTGACAACTTCGACAGAGCACAGCTTCAAATCCACCAAAGGCATTCGAATATCGATGTCTAAACAAGCAATTCTATAAACGTCGGTTTGGATGTCGCCCTTATTAACCGTAATATATTTTGCTTAATTTACAATTTTGTCTGCTAACGAGTGGAAGGTCCAAAAAAAATTGAATTGGCCAAATTTCCTTAGACACCCAGCTGCGAATGTCACGTTTAAACTAACAATTTACTGGCTGATAACATAGGATTAATGGAAAATATTTGTAAGGCATTAAACTAATTGAGTTATGCATAATGGAGGTTCAGATAGACCAACAGCATCTAAATGTCGTGATTATGAATCAGAAATTTGCCACAACCAAGTACGAAATTACCGCTGATTTACTTATCTATAAAAGGATGACATTAGCCTTGAAGCCAACTTGGGTGGTATCCGTATATTCTGTGTTGCATTGAAATTTGTTACAGTTGTTATTTGCCAGAGGAGTCATAAAAAGAAAGCGAAACGAATTAGACCAATTCAGGCAGATGTTTAATTGTGAATAGGTAGTGACGACCAAATTCAGGCACTGCTTCACATTCACGAGTTGTATCTAGTATATCAGCAACCCATTACTGGTGCATTTCTAGACTCCCCAGATGTTCTCAACTCGACGGCGCGCAAAATTTTATGGCATATGATGTCTAATGATGGCGTTCTATCCAAACTTTTTCAACTTCTTGTTATGATGCCTCAGCAGCCTGTTTTCAATATAAGGTGTGTCTCAGGAATATCTTCAAAGGCCTCCAAAATACCAAAAAGGAAGCCACATAAACCTCCCTTTAGAAATCCTGCTCTAAAACTTATCAGTTGTAACCGGTATTTTGAATTAAAATACGCAAACTATTTCATATTGTAGATGGAATAGGATGAGGAGCTCCAAAGAACCAGTAAGTGCACCGCGAAAATGTCTGAAAATAATACCTAGAATATGATCGTATTGGCCAATTTTCACCGAAGGTCTATGATTGTGCTAAACGTTATTCGCCCACTTAGGAATATAGGTAAAACTGAAGAATTTAAATTCAACCCGAATTCCAGGTTATGATAGCTCTGCCACAGACACCTTTGGTAATTAATGCAAACAAAACGAGAACAATACGCAATCTAGATTGTGCCACTTATTTACGCATTCACATACATTATAACTTATGGTATGGTTAAATTTTCGTTAGGATGAATCTCATTAGCATCAAATTCCACCCATAGTTCTAAAAGTCATTCTCGATCTGCCATTACAGAATATGCACAATGCCACTAGGAGAAGGTTTATTAAATTGAAGTATTATGACAGATTTTTATTAACTTTATTTTGTCAGTATAAATTAGGAACATTGCATAATTTATAAAATGCAATTCATCAGGTCGATCAATTTAATACTTATTTAACACTCATCAAGGTTTTGCAAGAATTTCAGCAACCGGGGTACATTTAATACGGAATCTTGAAGCTCAATTCAACCCACGCACCGCATTTTATGCTTAGTTGATACCGACTATATATATATATATATATATATATATATATATATATATATATATACAATAATCTCTCTAGGAAAAAGTACGTCGTATCTCTGGCAGATAATACGAGCAATTTTAATGGATTTCATGTAGTCACAGCCATTGACGAAAGCGATAGCTTATTAACAAAACATTACATAATAAATTCTCCAGGAAATATATAACGGGAACAGATTGGTTCGAGTTTCGGTTTACTTTTCAAGTCTACCTAACACACAGCACAATATTTCTCTGTTCGAGTGCCAATCTTACACACAGCACAATAATTCTCTGGCGCGGTCGTCAATTTAACAGACCTTCTCTAGGTAGAAAGTCGTTAGAAATTCAGGAAAGCTTGCTCTAGCTGAAGGCTACTGCATATTGTTTAATTTAGGAAAATTGTCAAATCAATAAGCTTTTAAACTAATCATGAAACAAATCAGAAACTTGAAAATATAGTGCACAAATTTATATTGAGCACGCAAACATTTTACAATTAATAAGGCCAGATTTTAAACAAAAATGACCGAACGAAATTGATGAAAACTACGACATAAAAATTATGACAGAAAAAATGTATGAAATACAGGAGACGGAAAGTTATGTTATATATATATATATATATATATATATACTATATATATATATATATATATATATATATCGTTACAATTTTCACCAATTTTTCTAAATGTGAGATCACAGAAACGTACTTCATGAAATAACATTTATTAAAAACTAATTTCTACCAGTATCTACAGCCATTATTCTGGATTCGTTAATATTTTCGTTCTTCCAATCCCAACTGTAAATTTGTTGTAACTAATCCCCTCTTAGCTATTTCTGTCATTATTTTGTGCAATTTGGACCACTCCTTTTGCGTAACGTCAAGTGGTGTGTCAACACTTTCTTTGTGAGTGTGTCTGTAATTGATTTGTGCATCGTATTTTACGAAACATAGACAATTTTTAAAGGCCTGTTAGTTTTGTTTTTGGTCCAGTCCAATTTAATTTTTTCTAAATTACTTTCTGCAAGCAGGGGTTCAGCTTATTAATTACAAAAGAATAGAAATAATGGATATCCTACCCAGTCCAGCTTGATTTATTGTAAACCAAACTTGAGATGATACCTTCTTAATCTCTCGATATTCTTAAATCTAGAAAAGATAAATATCCGCCTCGTTCTTCTTCAAGTTTACACTTTATTTCGTGGTCTACCTTATTTATGCGATGTAGCAGTGCATTTGTATTTTTATTCTTTTCAACGACCATGAAAGTAACATCAACGGAGCTCGTACTATGAATCCAGTCCAATTCAATCAGCCAACGTCTCTTAGAACACAACTCACTTAATTTTCAAGCGGCTTTTGATCAAGCACGTGGTCTCGAAATGGCGGAAAAGCAATCATTATCATATCAAAACTGTTTGAATTCTGCACACACTGCAACGGTTCAGCCACTCTGTCCTTCATCAACCTCCGATAAATCTACAGATAATCTTGTTGCTGCTGTTAAACAAAAATGTGACTTTTGTGGGTACGATTATCATTTAAGATGGAAATGTCCGGCCAGAAACGCCTTCTGTAAAAGTTGTGGAAACAAAGGACATTTTCAAAAGGTATGTCGCTCTAAGAATCACCGCCCAGTGGTTTCGACGCTTCATCCTACCATATCTGCAACTGTATTAGCTGCTGCTCCTGATTGTCTCACCAAATGTGTAATAAATCTAGAAGTCAATAACATAAATTGTCATGCTCTCGTTGATACAGGCAGTTCCTGTAGTTATGTTTCAGAAGCCTTCGTTTTGAAAAATAATTGGAAAATTCACTCCTCACAAGAAACAATAACCATGGCGTCTAGCTCATTATCGAGTCATACCAAAGGCCATTGTTTTGTGTCGATTCAATACAAATCATGTGTTTATAAAATATCAAGCTATCTATACTTTCTGATCTTTGTACTGACGTACTCCTCGGTCATGACTTCCTTGGATTGCATAAAAGTGTAAATATCTCTTTTGGTGGTCATAAATCGTCATTCACCGTCTGTTTACTGAAACCTGCATCTGTTACGTCCCCGCCTCTTTTCCACCATTTAACTGCTAACTGGAGGCCTATTGCTACGAAATCAAGAAGGTACAATCGAATGGATGAAATATTTATCCGGGATGAAATAAACAGATTAGTTTCTGATGGCATTATCGAACCTTCAACATCCCCGTGGAGAGCACAAGTTCTCGTGGTATCGAATGAGAATCACAAGAAACGTATGGTTGTGGACTACAGCCAAACGGTCAACAAATTCACACTCTTAGACGCATATCCTTTGCCGAAAATGGACCAAATGGCTGAAACCATTTCAAAATATCATATATTCAGCACTTTGGATCTCAAAAGCGCTTACCACCAAATACCTATCCAAGAACATGAAAAGGTATTTACTGCTTTCGAAGCGTGTGGACGCTTGTTTCAATTCCGTCGCATTCCCTTCGGAGTGACGAATGGTGTCTCATGTTTCCAAAGAACTATGGATCATATAATCGCACAGGAACATCTCACAGATACATTTGTCTATGTGGACAATGTGACAGTTTGCGGGAGAGATACGCTTGAACACGAAACAAATCTCAACAAATTTCTTAATGCCGCTAAAAAATATGGATTGACCTTAAATGAATCAAAGAGCATTTTCGCAGCTAAAGAAATTACTCTCCTTGGTTTTCAAATATCGAATGGAAAAATTAAACCTGATCCTGACCGATTAAAGCCTTTACAAGATCTCCCACCACCGTCGAATGTGCAATCGCAACAAAGAATTGTGGGATTTTTCGCTTATTATTCGCCGTGGATCTCCAACTTCTCCGATAAAATTCACTCACTCGTTCATAATCGAACTTTTCCTTTGCCCGTCTCTGTGAAACAAAATTTCGATGATCTTAAAAAAGAATTAGCCGTAGCAACTCTAGCTTCTATTCGTTGTGATATTCCGTTTGTCGTCGAAACTGATGCTTCGGACGTAGCTATTGCTGCCACTTTGAACCAAGATGGAAGACCCGTGGCGTTTTTCTCTCGGACGTTGACGCCATCTGAAAAACATCACTCAGCTGTTGAAAAAGAAGCCTATGCCGTGGTTGAAGCTATTCGAAAATGGAGGCATTTACTTTTGGGTAATCATTTCAAACTTGTCACTGATCAAAGATCTGTTTCCTTTATTTTTGGCAATCAAAATCGAGGAAGAGTGAAGAACGATAAAATTTTGCGCTGGAAAATGGAATTATCACCTTACAGCTTCGATGTTGTCTATAGACCCGGAAAAGATAACAAAGCAGCAGATGCACTAAGTCGATCCTGTTGTGGTGCGCTTCTAAATGGACTGGATTTAAAACAAATACATGATTCTCTTTGTCATCCTGGAATTTCTCGTATGCTCCACTTTGTGAAATCTCGTAATTTACCATATTCTATTGATGAAATTCGAAAAATGACCTTGAGTTGTGAAGTGTGCTCTGAAATCAAGCCCAGATTTCCTTCGGCAATTCAAGGCCAATTAATCAAAGCTACCCAACCGTTTGAGCGGTTATCTATCGATTTTAAAGGACCTCTTCCTTCATCAACTCGTAATCGTTATCTACTGACGGTCATCGATGAATATTCTCGATTTCCCTTTGCATTTGCTTGTCCTGACCTTAGCAGTCACACCGTCATACTTCACCTGTGTCAAATATTCGCAATGTTTGGGATGCCTTCGTACATTCACTCAGACAGAGGTTCTTCCTTCATGTCGACCGAGGTACAAAATTTTCTTCGGGAAAAAGGTATAGCTTCGAGTAGAACGACTCCTTATAATCCCAAAGGAAATGGACAGGTAGAAAGAATGAATGGTACCTTATGGAAATCGATCCTTCTCGCTCTCAGATCAAAAAGGCTTTCAGTTGAAAACTGGGAATGCGTGCTGCTGGACGCATTACATTCAATCCGTTCATTATTGTGCACATCTACCAACGAAACCCCTCACGAGCGTCTTTTTCGACACAATAGAAGGTCGACTTTTGGTACCACACTCCCAACCTGGCTTACTGTTCCTGGCAAAGTTTTACTCAAGAAGAATGCTAGAGTTTCTAAATATGACCCCTCTGTGGAAGAAGTTGAACTAATTCATTGCAATCCTAACTATGCGCATGTTCGTTTTTCTGATGGAAGAGAAGATACAGTATCTATCCGTCAATTAGCCCCGAAAGGCTCCGACGCACTGATGAATGAAGCTGGAACTAATATGGGACTCCGTGAAAATGAACCGGTTGTTGCTGATGAACAAACCTCCTATAATGACGATACCGATATTGATAATGTTAAGGCAAATGGTGAATCTACGGATAACTCAAATGCTCGTGACCTATCAGAGAATCTCGAAAACCTTATCAATCAACAACAACGTGTTCATCCTTATAACTTACGAAGTGGAAATGTTTAAATACTATGTTTTCTCAATCCTCTTTGAATTGTTACTATAACAGTCTTGTTCCGACTCTGACGCTACGCTACAAATCGCAGTGGAGGAGAATGATATGATTGTTTATTTGTACACACATTTATATTCACACCGTTCGTATACTAACATGTTTTGCTTTGTCTTTTAGCATGTATATCTGCATTATATGATGAATAAAGCCTAATATTTTAGGCAACTCTTTCTTCTGACTTGTCGACTCACTCTGCCCGTTTGCTGTGCTTGTTACTGTGATTCAGAATAGTGCTTTAGGCAGGAAACTCCGGCGTTTATAAGACGAAATAACGTTTTCATAATAGACTAATTATGTCATCCTCTTCACAAAAGAAGCAGTGTGTCTAATCATGAATGCGGAAAAAGGGTACATATTTTAAATTCCTCACCCTAAATACTATACATCTGTTGCATTTAATCTGACGTTACATTTCAGTATGCTATTGCAATATCTATTTAGTGTCCAACTGTTAAAGAATAGTATTCGACTTAAAATTCAAAGCAACTTTCCGAGGCTTAATGCACAAAAGACTTATTGAAATGTGTGTGCAAGAGTTATTCCAGACTTAAACAGTACCAAATTGGTTTAAAAAGTTGAAACCCTTCTGACACATGCATGTTGTATTGCAAGTTATTCTCGTCAGTAGAAGCCATCATCAGGCCTCAATCCAACTAAATAATTGCCAAGTAATAAAAGGAAGAATAACGAGCATCGTTCAGGAATACAAGAGACATCATATAAAAGCACAAATCCTATCCATTCAAACTGGTACAAATGATTATGTACATCCCAAAAAGTTAAAATTTTACAGAGGCTGTAACGAATACCATATATCTGCATTCGGAGGGGAAATTCGATCAACAGAGCCATTTTAATTAGTATTGTAGATTGTTTTCAGACGTTTTACGTGGTAGAAATATTATTAAATTTTTCACGAGCAAAAAATATTACATAATAAATGATTAATACAGGCTTAGCGTTAGAACGCAAAATAAACCTATATTTTTACACCGGTTTCATAATTCCATCGCAATACTTACTTTATATGTCAGTATAAGTTCTTCCCTTTCGTGCTGATTTTTGCACTGTTGATTTAACAGATAATCAGCAAACGGAAACAATTCATCTACGTCATTCATGTATGGAGAAGGAAATTCGTAGCGCCTTTTATCTAAAACGAATGCAATAGGTTAATATGAAAACTTTCACTATATAGTCAACAATCATCCAAGCAAGGAACTACACGCCACTGGAATGATTTTAAACTTAAACAACTGACACTATGAGAAATCCAATGGCCTGCGTCTCAAACTGCTTTTAACAACCAAAAATCAGTACATGGCAAACCTGTTCTTATAAGCAGGAGAATGGGCGCAGATATTATCTAGCGTTTCTAAGCCAGATGCTCAGGTCAGACGGTGTTCATCAACCTTAGATAGCAGACAATCTCAACGATGAAAATCTCTGAAACTAAAGTTTCTAGTCTGTTGTACATGTTCAAATTCAGAACGGGCTTCTGTAGTAAACATAAAGTAAAATTAATTTTCTACAGTCTAGCTGAACGCCCTTTGCTAAATAATGGTTATGGGTCCACACTCATGCAAAGACAGTTTGTTACTGTTCCCGCCAATGCGAAAACTTCCAAAAAAGAATATCTCGCGAAATCACTTCGTGCGAAAGATCCCTACACGTTCTTTCCAGGTTGTTATTAAAATAAAAATATGATCATCTACATCCAAAGTTAATTTCGACTGGTGATTCATAATACACGTGAAGAAACATTAAACTTTCGCAAAAGTCAGCCGCAGTAAAATCAATTATACTCACGCCAAGTTACGAAGTTTAGTAGACGGAAAAATAAACCAGTAAAAAGTTCATTTTACCTTGTATGCATTAAAATTCCCGTAAATTAGTAAATTCCCTTTATATTTCGCTAAAACAGACGAATGTAGTGATGAAACACTTTGGTGATGATCTGTAGCTCTTTACATTTAACCGAGTTGATGATTTCAGACGCTTACAAACATTCGATTGTCGTTGTTTGAGTAGCATAACAACAATGAATAACTAACGAGTACATCCTTAGATTTACTTTTAGATCAGCTAACAGGTGCCCTTCGTTAGAAAAAGAAATAAGGCTCCTACGACTACTTTGACTCGATCACGTTTTACGTATTCTCTCAGTTCGATTGCTCTCACACACAACGCCAGATTGGCGTAAGAAACAAGGTGGGCAGATTTTGACATGGCAGTAGTTAAGTCAACTAAATAAATATCAAATAGAATCGAACCCAATCGTCTGCCAGGATGGGGTAAACGTGCGAATCATAGTTCTTAGTTGGAATTCCTGCACGATATGGCATCGAGTCGAGGTCAGCGTCGATCTTGCTGCAGATTTTTAGTAGAATCATCTTCGTAACAGTTTTCTGTTAGCTGGGCAGAGTAATCTACGAGGTTTGGCAGTGTTTGTGATGTGACTCAGTGAACACCACAAAGAAGCTGTTGCCGAGGTTGCCTCACCTTAAAGTTACTTAGCCGTAATGATGTTTTAATGATGTTTAATTTGCTTAACTTATGTTGTTTCTAGGTCAATTTACTCATAGTAACTAGATCCTTCCCCCCATAAATCTCTGTAATAATTTGTGCGCCCAAATTATTATTTTGACACCATGAATATTTTTCTTCTTGTTTTTGTTATGTTTCTTATATTTATATTGTAATAAAACATAAGTTACTAATGACTTTTTTATTAATTTTCATGATAATGATGATCACGATGATGATAAGTATGTTATATAAATATGGTTTACTTAAAACATCAATGAATAGTTACCAGCTACAAAAAAATAAACTACATATGCAAATACAAACGTGCGTCATTAAACCCATGATCCCGCTTATATCCAAAACCTATATATAATATATTTCCTTGAGAATAACAATGTTTTTATCTAATTATTAGTACATAGTTCATCTAAAAAATGTAGTTCTCGCAGCAGCAGGGCGTTGTCAGGCATGTCTCGTTAAAAAAAAGATTATGACAATCAATGTCTAGCTCCTAGACTGCAAATGGTGTGAGTTAGAGACGATTTATGGTGCCTATAAAAAGCTATTCTGTGCAGACGGTGCTCATCGGCACTGGTAGGCAGACCATCCAAGAGGAAATTGCGATATTATAAACACCGCCAAGTGATGCTCGCCAGCCTTGAATGGAGGCCTTCAGAGAGCAAGATGACTGAATATAAATTATCCACCCCTTATAGTAATGATCTACCTGATGTTCTCTTATAGTCCATAAATAAGCACGAAACAAAAACAATATGGATTACATAATGTGTATGTCGAAGCGCAGGGTAGAAATGTTCGCGTATCTACTGAGTATTTCAGAGTGGATAGGAAATTGCAGATGGGCTTTAAGCTGGCGCCTCAGGGTTGAAGGACACTATACGAATCTAGATAAGCAATAATATCATCGCGTAATCGTCGGAGAGAAAATGAAACAGTGCTAAATTAAAGATTTAAATATTAATTCAGATAATGTATCATAGGCCTTAATGTTTAAACGGTAAAAGCCCAAGCTCACATGCACGAACTCTAGGGTTAATTAGGAGGAAAGCGATTGGCCACGCAACCTCATCTGTGCTGGAGTAGAATATGCCACAAAACACCCGATAGACTACCTGCAGCAACTGATGGTTCCCGTGTGCTGCTTAAACCAAATGAGAGTTAATCCAATAGCTCTGGGCATATGAAGTATCTTTCAGCACGAGGTCAAAATTCCTTTACGGCTACTAAATTGTACAGGCGCGGCATCCACATTATTGTATTCAGATAAGAATTGCCTTGAGCACTGCACAAAATTGCTTATTTGAGCTTAGATAATGGATAAAATCTGCTCTTCTACTAACCAAATGCAATTGGTGCAGATGAAGTCTTGATTGACTAGAATGCCATAAACTATCGTTTCTTTTCTGAATTTATGCTACACATAGACACCGTAAACGTGTAAACACACTATTTCTTTTATTGTGCTAATAAATTTTTTTCTGAAAAATTATCACTTTTCCCACTTGCCCTAAGTGGCGTTCAGAAACATTAATGATTGCCGATTATCTTAACGAAAACTAGGTCAAAACTATGCAAGACACAAAGCTCAAAGAGTTAGATGTTGTCGCCGATTATGTTTGTTTGTGCTACTCATTCCCAAATGTGACAGGCATTACCATTAAAAAAATTAATTTGAATTCCAAAACAAGAACCAAATTAAAACATTTCAAAATACAAACGCTATTTCACATTGATAGTTTATATTGTTAAAAAGTGAACGATAAATAAGTTGTGGAAGCTATTTTTTGGGAATTATCATGTAAGCTTATTATATATATATATATATATATATATATATATATATATATATAGAACCGAATTCGTCTTAATATTACATAGACACATAAACAGAAAATATCAACCTATGCTTAGAGAAAGGTCAATGAATAGAAATTGTGAGTTTATTATTTGAAACTAGACGCGCAATTTTGAGAAGCCTGGGACCTGGTCAAGCCAGCAGTAATAAATTGAGAAAAATGGCAGACATACGCTTTTTGTTCACAGATGAATTGCACAAATTCTTAAATTGAGTGCAGCAGGCGGCATATAGCGGTGGGCTTTTTGTCACTGACGAGTCATCCATAGTCTTGTAGCTCGCAGTTTTGTCCCCAATAAGTTCCTCCGCAATTTCGTCTTCGCGTTTGCTTTGCGCTGTACTGCATGAGCTGATTCCCTGTATCAATCAGTGTAAATAAAAGAAAATACAATTCACATGACACAATATCTTTAAGGTACATTATATATATATATATATATATATATATATATATATATATATATATATATATATTTCAGAGACACTTCTATTTTATACAGAACAATATTTTTAGTGACAGGTGAGTTTATTGATGTTCATAATGATAAATTAGGAATAATCTAAATTTCCCAGAACTGTATTTTTCGTGCGGGACAATAGATAGCACTCTTAGGTCGGTAAAATCTTGAATTTTGATCGTTTTCAGTTGCTCTGCTTATAGGCTTCGATTGATGGGTTCTCACTTGTCCCTTCTTTTTTAAGCCTTCCATCAGCTGATTGACTGAAAATGACGTTGGATCAAGATTTTCCATTGTTCTTTGCCCAATATTTCGAGACATCATTTCCAGTCTCATCTTCAGGGTTGACACAATACGCACAGGAGTAAAACACAACTTGTGGCAAATGCCGACCTAAGAGTGCTCTCTATTGTCCCGCACAAGATAAATGCGGTCAAATCCACAACAAGAAGGACAGCACTGCGCACGAAAGTTTATCATTCAAATTGTATTTTTCGTTCGTTCTAATTCGTCTTTTTTATACGTTAACTAATTTTGAACGTGTGCGGGCATATTAATTGTGCGCGTGTTATAATTCTTGGGATGAATAGGTGTATGCATTTTTCATGGCTATTTTATAAGGATAATAAAATCGATTGATAATAAAGGAATGTATAATTTGTCTCAGAACTGCTTAGCGTTTTAATTTGTGTCTTACGGAATATTGGCGGGCTACAGGTACGTAGTATAAATGACATTTTAAGCATTTATTTATCGATAAATTTGGCTTATCCTACATGAACTTTGAAAAGAAACCTAAGCTCATATGACTTTTAAGTCATATACAAGAGCAGTTATCTTGAACACACACGTTTACACTTTGGCAAAAGACAACTAAACAGTTTTGAATAACGTAGCTTAAGCGATATTTGAAGTAATGCACCGCAACCAGCATTATCTGTGGAAGAGTGCTGCTTTTAATAGAAATTCTACACATTCATATGCTCCTCGTAAACATCGTCCGACAGAGTAGTCAATGTAGACCTATTTTATGGAGACACCAATAATATTAATAGATGATATAGCGTCCAAGAATTCTTAATTAATCCATGTCACTAGCTCAGATATGCACAAGCTCGATGTTCGAGATACGGACCAATGTTTTATCAAACTAACGCTTGTATTTGGTATGCAATCGACTGCAGTTATAGGGGACCAAACAGACGAATAGCCTTTCTTGAGAACATCCAGCACATTGTTATCCGTTTTCGTTATAGGAACATCTGCACAAGTTATGGTGAGCTACTTGAGGCGCAAGTCCAATCGGTTTAAAGTGACAAAATGACTATTTTCTGGTGCATACATTGTGCAATTATAGCATCCGCGGTCTGCCCGCATGACATAAGCAAAGAAAATCTAAATGTGGTCAATCTGGGTAAAGTGACAGGCCCTCTACCCTTCTTCTTTATAAACAGTGCTATTCATTTTTGCAAGACGCGTTCAGTCATGCTGGTATATAGAGTTTACTCATCAAATATAAAACTAAAGGAAATATAGAGGAGCCTGCTGCTATTGTCATGATTATTTCCATGGAGGATCAAATAGCTCCGTTGTCCACACAGTATTGACCTACCTTCGAGGTGAAATTACATGAAATCGAGAAGAATTCCTAATTCCGCACAAAATAAGAGGCCACATATGAAATCTTTTTTAAAAAATTATCATTATCCTCAGTAGAGTGGTTAAGGGGTGATGCGTAAGAGCTCATAAAACTAAGCACCAGGCTGCTTAATGAGAACCTAGCATATGTCAAATAAATCTATAGCTCCAGCTTTAAGTACGGTCTCTGATGAACACTGGATAG
Source organism: Eudiplozoon nipponicum (assembly GCA_029291075.1). Lineage (NCBI taxonomy): Eukaryota > Metazoa > Platyhelminthes > Monogenea > Mazocraeidea > Diplozoidae > Eudiplozoon > Eudiplozoon nipponicum. The sequence continues at coordinate 28,380 of JAQBSW010003504.1, forward strand.
CACAAGACTATACCAAGCTCGTTTATTTCGAATAAATATGGATTGTCATATTTCACGTGGTAGGCTTGAATGAGACACATTGTGGAGTAAACAAATCAATTATGGTCTTCAAAAGAAAGACAACATGAGTACTGTGCATTTATACTTAGTCAGTTTTGAAAGGAAACCTACTTTAATGGGAAAGAGCTTTATACTTCGAAAACCATTATATTAAAGAAAAACCTGATCTGCGTTTTGAATAACACAAGTATTTATCTAAAGATACTGTTCCCACATCAGTAGCACATAACAATCTTTACGTCCAAGTGGTCAAAATCAGGTTCAGTAATTTTCGTCTCGTAAATTCGGTCCAGAGCTACCTGGTTTACTGCTGATTTTACTCAATTAATTCTTATTTAATTGCAAAGCCTCGATTCTCACAAAAATCCTTAAACAATACCATCAAAAGGTTACTGTGATATTGATCGATTATACAATAATGATTCAACTATTAAAGACAATTTTTAAATTACACATTCTACCTTTCAGTATCACATAATTAGAGTACTGCTAAGGTTTCATAAAGAATATAAAAAGAAGAATTTTTATAGAATCGGTTCACAAGCACAACACGTCCAATAAAATTGGTAATCAACTCACATTTGGTATGCTGTCCGTGTCTTTGTCATTAACTGAACATGGTTCACACTTATTATTGATTTTATCAAGAAATGTATCAATTAAAGTTAGAAGCCAGGTACAAAACTCCGAGAGTCGGCAGGAAAACGCAACATGTGGAAAAGCTGATAACTCATTTTGTGCATTAATATCTTTGAATTGGTTAGGTGTTTCAGAACCTACCAGCACCTGAAGCGCTCTTTGAGCAGCCATTAATCGGATAAAATTAGCTTTCTTCACGCTGGTTACAGTGATGCTTCTATTTTCGAAGGCATCTTGACAAACCAAGCAGGCAGTAATGCTTGAAGTTGTCAATCCACTTTTGTTGTACGCTTGAAGGCGAAAGATAGTATTTAAAAGTCGTACGGATTCAGCAAGTAGTGCCTCCGTTAAGCCGGCTTCCATCAATTGTTGAAGAAGCGAATAAAACAGCAGCTGTTGACGAGCCATTGTAAAACGAGTGGTTTTGTTTTGAGCACTAGACCTTGAGGTTCGTGGCGTTTCCTGATAACTCGTATAATCCTTTTTCCCGTTAAAATGAATTTCATTAAGATTGTAACATTGATTACGGCAAGTCATGCATACACATTTATCAAGATCGCTAGCACAAAACTCGGTGTTCTGCTTTAATGAACATTCGCTGCTGTCTGCATTTGTAGCATGAAAGAACTCGATTAACCAAACCGACCACCAAGCAAGAACAGCAGACTGACAAGAAGTACGCCGTGTTGTCTCCTGGAAATTTTTCTCGTCTATTTCAGGCATTTTTTCTAAAGACGAGCTAAAGAAGAGAAGTGCATTGCAAACTCCGGAGGCTTCATTGCCACAGTGATACGAACAATTTTCCCTCACATCTCGTAAACACGACGCAGCAAAGTATCGCGCAAATATACCAACAGAAAGACACTAAATCACAAAACCATAAAGAAGTAAAATAATTACAAAAGAACGCAAAATTAAACGCTAAAAAGAACTGGAGTTACGAAAAGCAGATAATATTAAAATCGAATATTTTTGTAGACCAAAGCGAGATACCAAAAAATGACCAGAGAAATTATTTACGATTTCCGAGAGATTTTAAAATATAAAGGTCTTATTAACTCACAATGTAGTATAAAACGGGCGAGACTAACGTACAAGAAAAGTGGTAATGACTGAACTATGGCAACGTAGGTAAGAAGTACATTATAAACAGCCTTCATTCATCAAGGTTGCGGTCTTGATATTAACACCTGACCAATTAATTACATACATATGTAAGTAATTAATGGGTCAGGTGTTTATATCAAGACCGCAACCTTCATTATAATAATTGTTATCACCACTCGCGCAACCAATATTCGTTTAATCCTTAATTCATGTTGTCAGCTTCAGATAAACACAAATCATATGATACCTAATCAGACGCACTGTAGAGAAACGTGTCTGCCCAACGTAGTGAGAAGTTACAAACTTCTTCGGTCATCAACATAGCACGACGTCAAACAGTCTAACAGGAATAAAATGGCAATGCATATCTATATATGGAAAACAAAATCATAAATGCGGATTTCAACCGTAATTCTCTCGTAAAATTCAGAGGTTGGGACAGTATACCCTATTTTGCTTACCAATATACGCATTGCAGTTTGATCCTCGTAAGTCAGTTTGCATCTGAGATAATGTGGGAAGGTCGAAAGGTTTCAGTACATGTGAATGACGGTGGTTTTGCTGTTGTGCGACTGTTTTGATATAAAAGGGTTAATGCTTATATGAAGCCAGGAAGCTTCAGAAAAAATTGTTATATTTAACTGCGCAATCAATAAATATTTATATTTAGAATAACCTGTGATGTTACAATCCTATTTCGTAGGCGAGCTTCCTTAGACATTACAGTAGAATTTATTTTATTGAAGTTATTACCCAAATTGCTGATATTTCAGATTCGAAAATGCAAGCCCTTCATCTGGTCTTGTTTTATGGACACAAAAGTGACAAAATCAGTAAGCTCAATATAAAAATTTGTTATATTATTGTTCTTTTCGTTTAAAATACTGAAAAACTTAACCCTAATATTAGTAAATTATGGCATAAATTGCAATAGGCGAACACTTAGGTCTTTCGCACAATGAGAAACGAAAGGAATAATTAACCAGGACTTTCTACTGAACCCTGTTTTCCACTAGACTTTAACATATTTCCGCCCATTAAACTGTCATTATGTTCGCAAAGGCACGATGTGCCGTGACAAAGTGACAGATATCGCAATTAAAATTATTCGGCAAAGAGATTTCTGGCCCTACCACCTTCAGTTCTAGCCACCCAACGGATTTACTCTGATCGCCTGATGTCCAAACTAATGCGATTGCCGTTCTTTAACATGGTATAATGACGATGGAACCTAAAATAATTGGCCGTATAAAACATAAACCAAGACAAAAAATTGCTTGATGCTAAGACTTTAAGCTGGGTGCACAGTGAAATAGACATGTGATTCCAAAGTTGTTTGCAGAAATTTCCAAAAGCAGCAGCTGCAAAACTGATACTCTTGAAATATCGGCGGAAACAAATCCATCTCGAGTCACCAAAGATCCTCAGTAATTCAAATACTTTACGACCTGCAGTGAGGTGTCATATAACACGATCTTAGATTTAAGGTCAAAATAGGCCATTACGACCGTTTATATGAGCCCAGTTTCAAACCCTCACGGACAGACATTTCTTAAGTACAATTAATGACTGCAGCCTAAATCTAAAGTCAATTACACCTACGCGAGGCAACAGGAGTTGTAGCCAAACATATGACTTTTCAGAATTTAAATATGCAATTCAATTTGAACCTCATTAGTCAGTTGGCCAGTGTTCTTTCATATTTACCACAAAATGTTGAAACGTATCAGAACATGCAACTAAAAGAAGATTTAATATGCTGTGTGACTGGTTTAGTCAAATAGGATTGGGGTTTATCACAAATTTGCATACATGTCACAATTGTTATCCTAACCACCGCAATCAATTAATTTTTAAATATTTAAATGTTGGTCGCACAAGCGTACAGTTAAAAATTTAATCAACGTGATAAAGAATGAATCAAATCTTAAATAATTGCTTTCTAGATCCAAATAAGGCTTAATTAATACATTCTTAATTGTTGAGATCATTAATATAATTGGATTAATCCGACACACTGAGCTCATTCGTGAGCATGAAATAAAAAGCAACAAACAAAATGTGTATAGAGCATGAATAAAAAATAAAAATTTTACCTGTGACGCTTTGCTGTCTGACTCGTTTAAAATGAGATTGTTTATAAGATTGAGCAGACATTTTCCTTCATTGAACTTTCGTGAATTAAGTAAATCTTGTTCGCATAGAAGAATTTCTACAGTTGAAGGCTTTGGCAATTCTGATGCTCTAACATTTTCCACACCAGATGGACTTTGAGTATGACCAGTGCTTTCGAACAACTTCAAAGACGAAATCTGTTTTGGAAGAGACAATAAAAAGAGAAGGCAGCGCTCGAGACGAAAGCGCACGGCATCTGGCGAAAGTTTGGACAAGAGACTTGACACAGTCTGAAATTGAATACAAAATTGTACAATTTAGAAACTTATCAATTATAATGTAATCAAATTTTTGCTGTTACGGATAAAAATGTAGAGTTTAAATGTTGATATAGCCTACGCAGCGCTGTCATCGTTCAATTTCATTCCGCAATTTGCTTGTGCGGGACAATTGATAGCACTCGTAGGTCGATAAAATCTTGATTGGTGGGTTGTTATTTTTCCCGTCCAGATTTTCAGGAGTACATTTTCAGTCCTATGTTGAGGGTTGACACTCTACTCACAGGAAAAAACACCTTGTGGCAAATGTGGTATCCTCATTCACGACTGAACTATTTATATTTATTTTACTTCCTAAAGTATTTTTAATATCCGATCTTAATACCTATTCTATTATACTGACATGTATACACGAAAATACACACATCACCTCCCACGCACACAACAATCGATACACACATATGTGTACTCTAATCAAAATTTAAATTTATAGATTAAGCATTAGCAAACCATATGGATTGACATACAATAAATTTGGGGAAAAGATCGGAAAATCTGGTCCAAACGGTATTTTCAGACAAACAGTTGACGGACAGCTTCAGAATGATGGGACAAATGAGAGCCCATCAACCAAAGACAAATACAATCTCTGCACCTGGAAATGTAAAGGAATCATGATTTCACCGACCTACGAGTGCTACCAATTGCACAGCACAGGAAAATTGTGAAGATTTGTGCGAATTTCAACAATGGTAGCTGCAACAAACCACTAATTTCTGCAAGTCACTACAAATGCTAAAACATTTAACGTAACAAGATATTCCCGGCACACGATAAAATGGGTTGCGGACAGCAGGACGCCATGTAGCACGATCTTAAGATCGATATTAAAACTATACATAACGCCAGTTTCAGATGCGCTGAACTTCTGAATATAGCAGATGTAAATTTCTTGAGCAAAAGTAAAGGTTCTCATGAGGTTTTTCTCCTGCCCGCAATCAGAAGAGCTTCGTCAGCCCATTAAAGATTAGAAAGCCGACAAACACCACTGATTTTTTTCCGGTGACTGATGCAACGGCCTCTGCAAGAAATGCGTCGATAAAATGATTGGACGAGTTAAGATAAATAACAATGTTTGTCGAATGCCAGAGCCAATTGCAAAAAGTTCATAGAGTCCCATACTGGTGCGAATAGAGATTGTAAATTAATATTAAAATCTTTCAGTAATAAAATAATTATTTTCAGGAAACCAATCTAAAGCACAACTTGCAATAACATATTTCTTGACACATTATCAAATAAGGCTTGACTGGACCAATAAAACACCGATGATAAGCTGGTGATGCCGATGCTAATTGGTGCATGAATTTGGTCGACGCATCAGTGAGCAGAAGCGTAGTTGTTATTGAATTATTTGGGCACATTTGAAATCTATTTCAACGAAGAAACATTTGGACGAAATATCCATGGCCGCGTGGAGCAGAATGTCAATCTGGTTCTGGTGACGAGAAGACTATAGTCAGATTGCAGCATAATAACCCTCGTGGTACACATTTATTTGGTGAACAGAGGACCTACATCGTTTGTTTACTAGAATTGTTGTCGATCTGAATTCAATAACATGCCGCCGTTTTATCTGCATCGTTTATGGCGCTAGGCCTTGTTACATGATGCTGTCATTGGTACATGGGAATTAAGCTCACCTCAACCAAATTAAGATGAAGGGCAAGGTTCGCATCTGATGCCTGTGTATACTAAGAACAAGCCATATGTATACTGCACTAACTTGCGAGGCGAACCGTCACATTTCAAGAACTAATGAACACACTGTTATTGTCCGTAAGCAGAGCACAAGGACCAACAAACGCTATGGGCGTCCACCGTGTATTCTAGAGTGTGTTCTGCATCATTGCCACAAATTAGCATTGCCCTCCTCCTGCCTCAAATTAAGGAGGAAACTCGTGTATGTGAGCACGCTATTTTATGATTCCTACAGTTATAATATAAAAGTTCATCAGACACTGAGCGAACTCGCATTGAAGGTTTCCGAATAGAACCATTTCTATTTAAGCTACAATAAGAACCTGGTCCTTCCCCAGGTTCGTGTAAAGTGCCTTTCTTCTTAAGAGTCTAGATTTCAGGCACATATAAAATGGCTTCGTTTCGCTTATACACTCCTGAGGACACAGGACATAAGACGATTATTTTTGTATAGCATACAGCCGATGCAGCATGTAATTATTATTCGTAGTGTTATTCACCTTTATTTGCAGGCTATTAAATAAAAAAGATCACCCATTACAAACAGAGACAAAAGATTTGTATCAGTCATCCTTCACGTAGATAGTATGTCAGCCAAAGTTAACGAGCTACCGATCTACAGAATAACGTTTTTAAGCCCTGTAGGGCCAACTCAATCTCACTCCTAAATGAAATGGCAAATTCGCTCTGCGTACACGAGAAGCTGTATTATGGCGGTTAGATGCCGCTAGAAACGTTCTTAGAAGTGTACGAGTCTCGTGAAATAAACGCTGACACTGCTTTACAGTTTTCATGATTCTAAGACTATAATGATGACATAATGCATAAGTAAACTGATAGAATTTTAACTACAAATTTAGTGGTATGAAGCTCATGGACAACAGCTAAACGTATTTGAATAGTTAACTTAGACAATTTTTTGATAGTACGCAAGTAATAATAAAGTTAAACTGACAAATTAAAAATTAATCAAAATTCAACTTCTGCTCTTATTCAAGAACATCGGACATTGGAAAATTAGATTAAAAATTAATATTTTGGTAAAGTGGTCAACGTAACCGAATCTAGTATGGAAAAATGAATATTTCGCGTGAAACAATGATCTTAAAGATAAGAGAAAACGAATAGAGGAGAATTTGATAAAGAGAATGATAATTATGATTAAGATTAAAATTCGTAAAAAAGACAGTTAGAAAAATTGTGTACATTAGCATGGCAAAATGTGGACATGGTTAAATATTTAAGCGGAGACGAATGCCAATAATGAATGCCTGAGGTTAAAAAAGCTTTTAAGGACATCTTTAATTATTTAGCATTAGCTTGGTTCCTGTAAGCTAATGAAATAAATAACGAGCTAAACAGGGTAAAATCACATTTTTCATGAGACGAATAACTGTATTCAATTATCACCGAGGAGAGTTTTGATAAAGATGCCGGTGGGCTGTCTGAGGTCCACCAATCATCGCAGCAGAAATATCTAGCGCTACGTGACAATTAGCATAATCTACCTTTGGAAAGTATACCAAATTTCAATATTCCGATCCTTGTCCACATTTGTCTACTACAGTAGCCGGAATTAATTTATCTTTGCAAATACAACAATACGTAGTTTACAGAAAAACGAAAAACGAATCAAAGTCAGGCCACTTCGAATAAAATTATGTGGACTGTTTGACTGAATCAAGTTGGCGATTATTATATTAAAACCAATCCTAATATATAAATCCTTTCGTCATTATGAACTAAGCATTTTATAATGTAGAAAAGGAAACGCATCTAGTAGACCGGTTACGAACTTAGTGAGAAACTTTGCCGCGAACAGGAAAAAAGTTCTGAACAGTATACAAAGAGGTCCAAAAACGACGAAACAGGGCTATTGGATGAATCTTTTGAAATTTGATTGCTGAGTGCCAGCTTCATATATTCCAATTCCGCGTTTTGCGTACGCGGGACTAATACAAACTCAGCCCGATCGAAGGCAAAACGAAATTTGAAATTGTGATGAATCGGATCATTGTGAAACTGTCCGTGCAAAGCTACCGGATGAATTTCCTTCTCAACATTATACAATGCATAGATTATAGTGACAAATTTAGCTATAGAAATTTACGACCTGATGACCTGAGAGCACAAGCTAGTCAGCCCGGGAATGGTAGCAAGAATCTTGCTGGGTTTAATGGAACGCAGTTATCATCCCGTTTCATGTGAAGCCTTGAGTTTGGTCTAACTTCGCAGTAATACTTAGCGTTAAATGTGTAGTGACAGAATGACAGCAAGCGGGCCAAACGCGAAAAGCAGGTTCCCGCTGCTGAAGGAAATTTTGGCCAATGGCATCTGGCCAGATAGTGCTCATCAGCCTTAGTTGGGAAACTATGTAAGGGAAGGAAAACTAAGAATACAAACCATTCTCTCTAGGAACGGGTGATCTAGTTTTCTTTTACGGTCCACATATAACCATGAACTATACGAACTATAATAATTTCATTATGTATCGGCCGCCACGCAGTATAAAAAACTGTCGCAATATCTACTGAAAGGTGCAGAGAGGTTAAGCGAAAACAGGCTACTGCAGACAACTTCGTCTCGGATTCTGCCTCCTTTCTATCTCTTTCCTCTCCTAAATCTAGCAATAATGCTTTGTTAGATGCTATGAATATGGTGGGTGTTGATCATGTCACCGAGTCGAATATTTGATTTCCAAATATCGAAAATAGTTCAAGTAGACTACTATTCATTAAACCCAGGTTAGGTTTCAACGTCCACTCATTTTATGAGCGAACTTTAACACAAACTGGAAAACATAGAGCTCGTGCACATACTTTGGATAAATTAGATTTAAAACCGGAATGCAGGATCCTACGTGCATTGCAGAACTGGTTGCACCATCCCTATCTACGCGTTATAGACTTCGAACATCTGGTTAAACGGAGTTCTCTCAAGCAAGTAAATTTGGCGTTGGTATTATCATTAGCAAACAGGCATAAGTAACGCAGAGTTTCATCTAGATTGAGGATACACTTAAATCTCGACGCACAACGATAATGGTGAACGGCTTTTGGATAGGTGAACGGAATAGATTAAATTGAAGTAGTAAAAACTTCAGACGTTGCGCCACATAGCTTCGTCCAGCTCCCGGACAACGCTGGACTCAAAAAGATCATAATGCAATTAATTTTAGATGGCATGGTTGCATCGAGGATTGTCGTTCGTTTTGGAACATTTATGCCGACTCGGACCATACACTTATCCGTTATAGATTTGCACTAAAACTATCCGGGAAAACAAATAAGAATAAGCCCCAAATAGATGTAGGCCAAATCGAACAAACGTTCTTCCAACAAAATATAAAGATATTCTAACGTTATAGCGAACTAGTCTTGATGGCGAAAATTCAAACTTACTTTGGATCAAGATAAGTGCCACTATGCGCAATGCCAGTACTACTGTATGTGGAATCGCAGGCTCACGCAGAAATAATCATTGTCTCGCTGTTAAATCTATGAAGGTACTCGAAACAAGGCACCAGATTCCACCTAGCTTTGCTCATAATGATAATCGTGGCAATGTAAAACGCAAAATCAAGCGCAGTCTAAAAATCGATTTCGAATTCTTTAGCATCAGAAAAGCTGGAGAGATGGAAGAAGCGTTCGCATCAGGTAATAGCCGCTGTTTGTTTCAGCTTGTTCAAGTTACAGGTCCGAGAAAATTGAAAAGTAGCAAATCTAGATATGATAGTAACAAGCATCTAATAATCGATAAAATAAGGCGTCTTAGTAGGTGGGCTGAACACTTCAAAGATCAATTTTCTTGGGCACCTGTGTCAATTCCGATTCCTGAAAGCGTGTCTCTATCAACAATGTAGAATCGTAATTTCGAAGAACCATTATAGTTAGAATTTCGGAAGCGTTGACTAATCCTTTTCGTACAATATGGAATGAGTTGACCATCACTTCTATCTTCTAAAAAAACAATCGTAATTAGTGTGATAATCATTGTGGTTTAAGTTTCACTCCAGTCATGTCTAGGCTATTTGCTGCGATTAACTAAGCAGCTCGCGTGAATCACATACTATAAAAGAACAAGCCAGATTCCGATTAGAACGAGATTGCATGGATAATATTCTTACATTAAGGCAAGTTCTTGAACAGCGACTTGTTTATCACCATCGCACAAAAGTCGTCTTTCCAGACTTCATGGGTGCATTTTACTCGGAGGATCGCAGTGCACTAATCGATATTCTGTAGAAAAAAGCCATGCCTCCCATATTTGCAGTTATTATACGCGCTCTCTATACAAACACTGCTGGTCGCGTTAAGATCAACGACGAATTAACACATAACTTTACTACCAGCAGTGGTGTTCGTCAAGGATGTCCATTGTCTCCCTTTTTGCTTAATTTTATAATAACTGCTATTATGAACAATTCTCCACACGTTCAGGATGCAGGTAGTGAGGTTCTTCCAGGTTTTAGATTGGTCGATCTGGACTATGCTGACGATATCGTACAATTATTCTACAATCGAGATACAGCTCAGGCCACCTAGAAAAGATTACCAGACGTTGTTCAATTTTAAGATATGAAATTCGCACGCTCTAAATTTAAAATACATTGACAGGATCATTCACCACTCACAACAACTCTGCGACTATAGAGTGAAAATCTCTATATAGTTGACAGGCTTATATACCTTGGCGGCTGTATTACTAACTCAGGCAATATATCTAACGTGGTGAGTATGGGAATCGCGAAAGCTAGAGTAGTTATGTAGAACATTCGTGAGTATTTCACTCTGTCTTAAAGGTAATGCTTACAATGCATCTGTAAAGACATTTTTATTATACGCTTATGAGACTTGGACCCTTAGAGTTGATGATAATAGACACTTACAGATATTCGGCCATCGGTATTCAAGAAGCATATCACATGTAGCCTACCAACAAATAACCAACGTTGACATCTTTAGACGTGTTTTTGGGTCGGCCAACAAGTGTTCCGCGTTCGAAAAATATGTCTCCAACTTCGTTGGCTCGGTCACGTTTTACGTATGCCCTCAATTTGATTTCCCAGTAGAGTTTTGTTCTCTCATCTAGCGCCAGGTTGGCGAAAGAAACAAGGTGGTCAGAATTTCGCATGACATAAACAGTTGAAGTTGCTTAAGTTGAAATTGAGTAGTAAAGGCTCGACTCGTCTGCCAGTATGGTGTCCACGTGCGCATTATGGTTCTTGGTTAGAAACTCTACACAATATGGCATCGAGTCGAGTTCAGTGGCAATCTTGTTGCAAATTTTGTTAGAATCATCTTCGTAGCTTTCATTTCTCAGTTGGTCAAGGCCACCTGTTATATTTGGTTTTTTTATGACGTGATACAGTGAAAACCGCAAGGAAGCTGTATCGCTAATATTACCTTTTCTTTATGCTGACTTGAGCATAATAGTGTGGCGAAGAGGTTTAGCTTGACTCACTAATTCGAGTTATCCAGATAAAAATAATCATAGTAACTAGGTATTCTCTCATAAAACTCACTAATAAATTTTGTGACAAAGTTATTAGTTTTTTTCATTATTTATAAAAAAATTTTTATTTTTGCACTTTCTTTTATTATGGTTATACGGCAGTGAAAAATTGTTTATTATCGGTATTTGTATGGCTACAAGATGATGATGATGATGATGATGATGATGATGATGGTGTTTATATCAAGCTCGAAACCTTGATTTAAATAACTATCATCACCGCCCGCGTAATAAATATTCGTTTCGTTATATGTGGAACGTTGCAACTAAATAGTTTATTCATATAATAATACAAATTTAATTTGTTAATAAATTTAAATAAATAGTGCGTCTATTGCTATTTCTAAGCGTTTTGCGAGTTTTCGTTATTATATCAAAAAATATGTGGTGGTTCGACGACAGGTTTAATACAATGGGATTGGTGTTTACTTCTAGCTCGCAAATTTGATTAAAAGAATTGCTACCACCACCCGTGATATCAATTATTATTTAAATATGTTGCGCAACAGGGAATAGATTAATTACCTAATCCTTGTACCCAACAAGGTATTTGTGTCCAATGTCTCCAATTTGACTCCAGATAAAAAAATATGCACTTGGCTTATTGATTGTCAAATTTTTTGTGAGATGTGCTTTACGTTGAAAACGGTTTCCGACACCTGAAGTCAAAATATCCGTAGTCAAATCGAAGAAAGTAGATGCAAACACCTTGTTGCGAACAACACGGATCAGGGAATTGAGTAATTGAAGTGTAGGCATAACAATGTTTGGGGTAGTGCAAAATTATGAAAACCAGCAAAAGTATGATCAGAAATTAATCATGTCAATAGTACAAATAAAGAACTCCTAATTTTGGAAAACTAGCACCTGTTTTTGCATTTTTTTAGCACGCAGAAATGAAAGGTCGAAGTCCATTTCAACAGTAGCATCTGTAAGACGTTTGCGCGAATTCCTTATCCAAGATAATTGACGTAATATAGTCCATGAGTGCATATAAAGGTACAGCACCTTCTGAGATGAAGTTGAACTGGCCTGTGACTGACTGAAAAATAGAAGTACATTGCACAAGTTGCAATTGATTATGAACAGGATTAAATTGAGTAAACTGACCATGATAATAATGATGACTTGAACACTCCAGAAGCGTTCTAAAACAAAACCGAGGTAGCAGCTATACTATTTTTAAAATGTGCTAAAATAGAATATAACCTTTCAATAAGGCTTCACTGGAAACTGAAATAAATCGATAAAAAAGCTTTACTTGCTATCTAAAATGGTTAAATGCGGAGGTCTCGAGGAGAAGGTCGAGTTAGAAATCCTGATCGCGCATTGCATTCCATTGAAGCCTCTTAAATAAACAAAAATAATAATTAATTTCAGCTATTTGGAAAATTAGTCTAACAACTCTAGAAGCTATTATTGATTTAGCTAAGCTGCAAATCTAAGATAATCACCTCAATGATTTTTTCGATCCTTCTTTATACTGTTGACACAATGGATAGGAGATGACTCACTAAAGCTGCCAATGATGGGACAAATTTGTGAACCTATGAATTCACTCGAATAGGTTTAGGCATCAGAAGAAAATAATTAGAAGAAAAATAGAAGATCTGAGGTCTTTACTCCTGTGGCCCTTGAGTACTGTGTCACACTTTAACCTAAATTATATAGGTTGCCGTGGCACGAAAACCGCCAAACCAACCGTTTACACATCTTGCTCAGGAGAATGTGGAGCAAACGTTGGAGGTTATCTGGAATGCAGAAGTGATGGACCAGCAACCGCGCGACCAGACAAATTTATTCACACCATCTATTAATTGTGCTCGTCGTGCTCAGAAGCAGCAAAGTAGTTCTTTATAACTTTAGAAATTATGCTTCACAGTTGCATTACCACATAATGCATAGTTACGATTGGGTTACAAATGAGCTATTGTGTCCGTAATGTCTATCTTGATTCCACCGGTCATCGACTACGGCATTCCTATGGCTGCGTGACTAGCAGGTAGTAACACTGGAATTGATTGAAATCTCTGGAATTGCAGCAGCTCACTGGGTTCACAGAAGAAGCCTGGCTTATTTTTCCTAACTTAAGCAGGCTCTTCTGAATCCCACTGTACATAGGCCTAAATTTCAATCTATATATGTTCATTCGAAGCAAGCACGTTGGTTATTGGCAAGACTATTCGATTTCTGTTTATATACTATTAAAACAAGTAGGGCACTTAAAATGTGTAAAATTCAATATTTCAGCCTCGATTTAACACAACCTGCATCGCTCTAGATATACTTATTATTATTATCGTGAACAGCACTACACGAGAACGTTCAACTGACATTTCCACGCCACATAACCAAGAAAAACATTGAAAACAACAAACCGTAAAAAGTTAAATAGAGCAAATATAATTTAGATTGAAGAACTTAGTTAAAGAGCATAAAATGGAGGCAACCTTGGCCGTCATACAACACACAAGCAAGTCAAGGAGATGTAGGAAATATAGCTTTATTATGCTTTTCGTTTAATGGTATATCTCATAATGAACTCCTTTAGTACGTGACAAAAAGGATGACGACGAAAATACTTAAAGGCCACGCCAACATCGCCACTGAGCACGATTTGAGACCAAATCATCCAGGCTCCAACAACGAAATTTGATAAGCGCGTGGACTACATCCCAGAAGATCAGGCGTTAATTTACAACACAACTAGATCCTTAATAACATTACCTGTTCTTCCATGTCACAATTTGGCTCTCTTGAATCTGAAACCAATCTGATATTGATTCAGAAGACATTACATCATTGAGAAATCACACCAGAAGCGTACGTAAAACGTAAATTAAACAACGAAACCAATCTGGCCTTATGAGTTTTTTAAGCGAAAGCAACTGTGTTTTAATCAAAAACTAATCTAAAGTACCTCAAACGGATTATATTTTAGTTGCTTCCATGCACAGTTTTCATTTCTTTACGCGATTGTGACTTCAAAAATTTGGTTACTACCTCTTCCATGGAACGTGAATACTCGTGCAGGTGAAAGAAACAAGACACCATTCTCTTTGAGAAATATTTTCTATTAAATTTGCAAAACGAACTTACATAGATTTTGTAATATTTTCATCTGCTTTGTTTTCACTACTAAGTACAGTGTAAATGAGCTTCATTTGAGTTTGATTAAGATGACGGTGGACAGCCTTCTCGAGACTTAAAAGTTCTTGCACAACTTGTGACTGCTTTGCCCCACTTTTCTGTTTGATTTTAAAATCACGGTTCATTTCTTCCAGGCTAGATTCCATCATTGTCTTTTCAGACAGAACATCTTTATTATCGCGAGTTAGCGCTGGTATCGTCTTTGGAACGAACAACGGTCTGCCTAAAGACCAAGCCAGATTCCATGGTAAGCTGCTGGTGTCGCCGAAATTCAGTTGGTGCGATAGACCAAAGTAAGATCCAAGGTGTACACGAGCCTGTTAGAAAGAAGGAATTTACCAGTACAATATGAATATTGAAATAGGTGTATGGATTAAAGTAGATTGAAAATTTAAGCAACCTAATGTACTTTAGGAACAATATTAATTTCAGACAAACAAGTAAATGTCTTCAATACAATTTAACAATAATTGATTGCGCGGGTAGTGGTAACAATTCTTTAAATCAAGTTTGCGAGCTTGAAGTAAACACCAATCCCATTGTATTTAACCAGTCGTCGAAAAACATAACAGAACTACCGCCATCTGCAACGCACTAGTACGGTGCGGCTGGCGGTAGTTATGTTATGTTGTTCGACGACTGGTTAAATACAATAGGATTGGTGTTTACTTCAATCTCGCAAACTTGATTTAAAGAAGTAAGTTTCGTGCCGTATCAAAGCGAAAAATTGGATTCACTTGTACAAGAGATCTTGAAATGATGCATAAATGTATTAGGCATGTAGCGTATAGTTCGCATTAAACCACAACCTGTAACAGATTTCAGTATTATTAAAGATGTCATCTCATTAAAACACATGTGTCATTCCAACTGGTAACTTTCTAACAGACAAAAATGTTTGGCTAAAAAGGACAGCAACATGTTTAGACCTAAGTTTGTTGAAACAATATAGAGGTTGACAATTTGAAAAATCATTAGCTTTGCGACACTAGTTTACAAACACATACCCACCCACACTCACAAATTATACGCAAACATTCCTTGTTGATGTGGAGAAGGAATAACAGGTGCAGTAACAAATAACAAATTCGAGATAAGCATTAAACATATAATGTTGATAAATTAAGGTTAGAAAAGAAGTACCAGAAATTCGAGGGTTCAGCAAGGATATTGTATATCCGTTCAACAAAATCATAAATTTTGTATCAGTAACAGCGTCTGATATATATATATATATATATATATATATATATATATATATATTACTCAGTTATCTTTAATTAAGAAGAGAAAGAATATTTAATGAAAACGTAGATAATAAAATTAACATTGGTTGCGCGGGCGGTGATGGCAATTATTTAAATCAAGGTTGTGATATTGTCGTAGACACTAGTCGAATTGTTTACATAAATTTGACATTATAAACTAAGCTTTTCATTATGTAGAAAAGGCAATTCATCCAGTGGACGTGTTTAGTCCTTATCGCGGACTCTATACATACTATCAAGAATTTCGCGCGGACAGGGCTCGAACCTGGCCACGTCTGCTTCGGAATCTGTTGCTCTAACCACTGAGTCATCCTGCCGCACGCCCCACACAATTTTCAGGTACATATTAACTCATGTTTCTTAATTATCATATAACTGGAAAATTTTGTGTAGTGTGCGCCTTAATAGTTCCGTCAGAAGAGCAAGAGATTCCGATGCAGAGGTGCCCAGTTTCGAGTCCTGTTCGCGCCAAATTATAGACAGCACCTGTTAAGTTCGCGATAAGGAGGAAAACGGTCTACTTTTCGATACTATGCGAAGCTTAGTTTATACTGTCAAATTTATTTATACAGTAGTACTAGTGTCTACGTCAACCTCACAACCTTGATTTAAAATATGTGGATAATAGCAGGTTTATTTTGAGATTAATCAATAACACTTTAAATTCTTGTATTTTTATGCAATTTTAGTTTTCATTTAATTAAATGGATGACAAACAGTCTGATTTTTTTTATCTACCAATATTTCTTCTTGCAGGTTTGCTGCGGGTTGATTTGTGGGTGAATATCTGTGTTACTTTGTACATGTCTGTGTGCTTGTAAGGTTCATACTCATTGTATTAGAGGGTGATATTTTAGATCTGGTTATTATTGTATTGATAAATTAAGTTTTCATCAAGTGGTCAATTTGTTGACAATTGTTTGTACGAATTTTCATCTCTGGATAGTGGTTTTGTTTCTCCATTTTTTGACCTGGATATCAACGCAGGGTGTTCCGATTGAAGTTATGATAGCTTATATTATTCTGCGATTTTATCACTGTTAACGATGGTAGTGAGCTCCTTAGAAGGCAATGGGTATTATAAAATTATTTATTATATATATATATATATATATATATATATATATATATATATATATATATATATATATATATATATATATAAGCATTGTATAAATCAGCAAAGGCGATTATTCTAGTAGATCTGCCTCATCTTAATTTGGAACGCGTCAAGAACTACTCAGTATTTTCCGCAGACAAGGCTAGAGCAGGAACACATTCCATTTGTTGTCTGGGACTCTAGCTACTACGCCACGATTGTCCCTAAATACGGACAATTTTGAAATATATACTAACCATTGATTTCGTTTAGACTCTTCTTTAGATTTAACCCATGTGGCATTTTGTTCACCTAAAGTTCAAACTAGCCACCTTCAAACTTTCATATATATATATATATATATATATATATATATATATATATATATATATATATATAACGCATTGATCCATTAAGGCATGATAACTGCATATGTCATTAACAGTAATGCCGGTTTTTAGGCATAAGTCTAGAAGTTTGCACCATCCTTTTGTTAAACATTACTTGAACTATTATGCAGATCGTTGGTAGCATATTGTTGCTCCTACTGATCAGAACTAGTAAGCGCGGAACGGATGTGCACATTAATGGTAGTATATTTCATGATGTCTGTGGTTCATCTTTCTCAGCCAATATGCACTACCTTGTTACAAGGAGTTCCAGGCCTATTAACGAAGTGAATATGACTTTTCTCCACAAATAACAGAGTAAAAATATTGTATTTTTGGTTGAAGAATATCAGCATTACCACGACAACGTGATATGTGATCCAAATCAAGGATAGAGTAAAGGCCTTTGCCGCGCTGTGAAAAACAATTTTGAATTTGACTCTACTATTGTGTTAATGCGCAAAACTAAAGATGACTGCACGGTCCAACTGCCTAGA
Source organism: Eudiplozoon nipponicum (assembly GCA_029291075.1). Taxonomy (NCBI): domain Eukaryota; kingdom Metazoa; phylum Platyhelminthes; class Monogenea; order Mazocraeidea; family Diplozoidae; genus Eudiplozoon; species Eudiplozoon nipponicum. The sequence continues at coordinate 46,257 of JAQBSW010003504.1, forward strand.
ATTTTCTGACCAATTTCATAGTTAGCTCGATGCATGGTGACAACAACCATGGATTAATCACCAATGGATACGAAACACATTTGTAAATTTGATCAAACCTAAAATACATGCTGTCCTCGGATGTACCTTTTAGATATAGCTAACATGCATAAAATTTAAAAACACACTAATAGTACATAGTCATCGACTTTACTTACCGTGGGTGCATTAAAAATACTGCGCAAGTAGTAAGTAATACGCAGCTGAGTGAAAGGAATTGGCGGGGACAAATCACGAACGACAAGTGCGTTTTCGCCTATATCGGTTGCCAGAGAAATCAAACGGGATGAATAGCTAAAAAAGATAAAAATATAAGTTTAAAAAGTGAAATAAAAAAACACGATTATTGTTTTACATTTATTGGCCTATTTAATGCCATAATGGCATTTAGCCGTACAGCAGCTAAGAAAAGCGTTCGTAAATAGCAAAAAGAGCATATAAAAAGTTAGTATCGCCTGAATGGCATAAGTGACATTAATAACCGCTGAAAAGTTAATTAAAATAACGGTAACAACAAAGTGTGGTGGTTCAGCAGGCGTTGACAATTACAGTATACTCAATCGAGAGTTTATTCTTTGATGTTGCTGAACGAATTTTATTATGCATCGATTGATGCTATTGCACACAATTCATGATATGTCATTACCTTCTGAAAGTAATTAGGAGGGTGCTCGACACTTTCGAGCAATACGAATCCAATCATTTGTACATGACAGGTGACGTGAGTTGCAGACTACTGTGTTGCATGTATAGACGAATCTGATCATTTTTTTCAATATAAATGACAATGAATTGTAGAAAGTTGTACTACCTAGGCGCGTCGTTGACGAATTAAAGTGAGGCAGCCAATTATCTGTCTTCACAATTGCCGTTACGGAAACTAATGAGCCCTTCTGCTCTGATTTTATGACATTCGTCGAAAACCATTATTCATTTTAGTCGACAAACCCTATTAGTAAAGCTGCGAATTTTTACCTTTGCTTCATTGGGACTGGACAGTCGTTTGAGCCGGATTAAGTAGGCGAGAATAGGCCTGCAATTTAAGGCTTTTTGTATAATTAGCCAAAAGCAGCGACAGAAGAGCTAGAAATCTCGACAGAAACTAATCCATCAGGTTTAACCAGGGTGCTGAGGCAGACGAATGCGTTTAAGACAGATCGTAGTGAGGGGAAACCACTTGTACCAAATTCCCAAGAAACTCCATGAAATGTGGAGCCGGTTTATCCTCCAAAGGAGTCAGCCGCAGTAAAGTAAAGTAAAGTAAGATCGTAGTGACAATTTAAGTACAAACTTCGGCTATCGATCACCACTAACCATAATAAAAGTTTTCGGGCCACATACCTTTATGACATAACAATTAGAGACTTCCCTATCCCATATTATTTTTCAGTTAACATAGCATTTTTGTATTCGATCTTATAAAGCTGGCCGATAAAATTTTTTTCACTCATTGGAACGTGGTTAATAAATAAATTTATAATAATATTATTATTAAATAAATTTATAATAATTTAATAATAATAAATTAAAACAGTTTTGACTTCAACCAGTTAAGTGCATTAATAATGTGAATTAATTACGATTGTGTAATAAATCAAAATGTTTTTATGAAAACAGGTTTATACTGCACAGCTATCAACTTGACTAAGTGATGACAAATTGGTATAAGCAATATGAAATAAATGGTAGTACATGAAAGCATTACAAAACAACAACATTAGAAGCAAATAGATGCAGAGATAATTGCATGCACAAGTGCGAAAACAATTCGCAAGTTCATTACCCGTTCACCTCCAAATGTATATATTTTATTGAATTTCGGTGAAAAGATTTAGTAGCTTATCGATTTTAACAATACACAGCATCTTTTATTTACTTGTTTTGCAAACATTCGAAGGTCCACCGGATTTTGAGTGTAGTCAGTTATTATTGAAAAGTTCTCCTCCTAACCAGCTTTGTTTAATCTAAAAGTTCTTTCTTCAATAATTAACTACTCCTAACCGCATAACGCATTGAGCAACTATTAATGATGGCAGAAGTCTGATCCTTTAAACGAATGTGTAGCAGTTATTGTTTTATAAGCAAGCATCGCTTATTTATTAGGTTTCCCATAATTCACTGCTTCCTTATTTCGCCTAGAAGAATAGTGCGTAATTTGCATCAATTTTAGGAGTTAAATTAAAGTATAAAGGTCTTTGGTTGTTTGCTGCTTTAGAACTATTTTGCTGTTTTTGTATTTTAATATTGCATCAATATTCTTTTCAAGATCCATTATACTAAAAATGGCTTTAGGCACTGTCAGCTACTGGCATTAGAATTCCTTGTAATAGATTTGCAATTTTTGAGTAAATTGAGACAGCGCTGTGAAATTAGATTTGCTGTCTAATTCATTTTTGCTTCGCCTATATTTTAGTTAAAAGACAACAATCTTCATGGCTCAAAATTAATATGCATAGGAAAGACTGTGCTTAAGACTGAGAGATACCTCGCACATAAGTTAAAAGTATATAATGACGAACGCCATCAAATTCTTAAGCATGCCATTTATTATATAGGTGCCTCCGAAATATTTTATGTATATATGACAGCATATGTCAGTTATCTGTCGCATTATTCATGTTTCCAAACATAATATGTACACATGACCTGTTGTCGAAAACGGAACAAAATTACGAGCAGTCGCAACGCACTGACGCGTTTCGAACTTCCATGATCATCATCAGAGTACGACGGAAAACTGACTAGTGAGGATCAAAACCGCATTGCATATATATGGAAAGCTAAATTAGATATGCGGCTTTCAAATCTATTTGTCTCGCATACATTGTACGTGACTGGAAATTTCGGCTGCACAATTTCTATGCAGTCGAGAACATTAGCTGTTTGTAGCTTTCGCCACACACATTTATATATAGACAATACAATTAAACAATAATTGATTTCGTGGGTTGTGGTAACAATTCTTTAAATCAAGTTTGTGAGCTTTAAGTTAACACCAATCCCATTGTATTTAAGTATTGTAAGTATACGGAATTATGTGATGTTATCGTAGATACATTTACAGAAAAAATCTACTGATTTGTCGATAATTCTAAAAAATTGTAAAACAATTTCTATCGTTGAAAGATACTATCTGCTCAAAAGTTTACGATTTTGTGTTTTTCACTAAATCAAATATTCTTGAACACAAATTTTACACTTTCATTTTGATTGGTTGTAAAAACGCAATTTAGTTCGCATGTTAGTTTGCCATGTTAAGCGTTGATCACTGATATAATTTGTCTTGTTGGCGGCAAGTTACCTGTTTCCACTAACTTGTGTATCTTTGACAAGCTGTACACTTTTGCAACCCGGGTTCCACTAGATTTTCTTCTCCAATGGCGCGCAATTTCGAATTCTCGGTAGTCTTCAATGAGATTAGTAATTTGACATGATTTGAATTTCTATTTATCATGAAGAAAAATGTGAATTTAATTCATATAATTATCTTTTTATAAAAAATACTTAAATGTTTATCTGGCTTCATTATTTGAATATCTCTGTTGTTTTCGAACTCCTTTTTATTAAAATTCCATTGTTATTATCTAACCTTTAAAAGATCCTAGGCGACACGTTGTTTAGCACTTATTAAAGCACGAAAATCATATTTTTTCTTAAATTATGAATACCCCTGTGTGACTTTTAATTTTATCTCTATCGTTGTTAGACAATATGTATAATAAAGTCCATACGATGCGACTTCTTTCACGATTGCGCAGAACTAATACAAATGTCATTGTGTTGGACATGGCGTAGCTAGTAACAAGTTTTTTCGAACAAGACCAGAAGAATATGCAAAAGTATAATCTAACGCACACATGCATTTCGTACATACTGACGAATCACCGGTGAAAACCGGAACCACGCTTGAAGCCCACAGCATATTTGGTCCGAAAACGTGGAACAAGTAGATAGTGCAACCTCGTATGTGCATGCGTATGTCAATTTGCAAAAGATTTTATTTGATGTTGACTTTTCTTCTCCTTTAAACTATACGTATAGTAATTGTACTGACGAACTGCTCCATATTTCTTGATGAAAAATACAGTAACGTGGTGCCGGTTCTTATTAACGAGTCGTCAATAAGTCAGAATCAAACCTGTGCATGAGTCTTGCAATTTATTTACTATGCAGCCTAAGCTGAGTACTAAATGAAATTTCCATTTATATACCAACATAGGATTTCCGGTTGGCCTTTACATGAACTGGATCCTAGATGGAGCCGCTTTTCCTCTAGAGCTTCAACTAACATTCAGCAAACTTGTCGGTATTGAAAACATACCATTACAACTGGAGAAGTGATAATAAATTTGCGAATAGTGACATTATCTTATTATGTTCATTTAGTTAACATAAGCTAAACCTAGCTTAATATAGCATATTCACTTAAACAAATAAATAGGTTTAGACATTATTGTGCACTCATCATGTACTTGCCAGATCCGCCGCAATCTAGGCTCAAACCAGAACGTCTTTGCTAGATTTCTCTGGCATCTTCTCTACGCCACTTAAGGCGTACACTACATGCAATTTTCAGTTATCTATCAAAATTTGTTTTTTAATCATTCCTTCTTGTGGATACGATACAGTATTGCATGCGAACAAAAGAGCCAACTAGCCATCCTCTTATCTGACATTACAAAGCGTACACCACAGCTATATGGAGCATCAAGCCGAAAGCAGTGCTACATAGGATCTGCTTTAAGAAAAAACAAACAATTAAAGTTCATATGTTCGTGAAAATGGCATTATTATTACACTGTTTTGGTGTCATAGTGAATAAATTTCCAGACTCAAATTAAAATACGGCCTGAATCGAGTTCAACCAGCGTCAATTCTGGCAGTTACTTTAAAAGAGCACAGAAGATCAAAATCAAACGACTTGATTAATTACATTGGATGACTTACGCAAACTTTAGTTTATAATATACATAATATATATATATATATATATATATATATATATATATATATATATATATATATATATATATATATATAAAAAAAAAAAAAAAAAAAAAAAAAAAAAAAAAAAAAAAAAAAAAAAAAAAAAAAAAAAAAAAAAAAAAAAAAAAAAAAAAAAAAAAAAAAAAAAAAAAAACATAATACGTCTGTTTCTGTTTAATTCCCATTTTAATAATTGATTCAATTAATTGTCTGGGTTCGCCATTAGACATTAAATCGTTAATTGCTTTATTATATTCATTTTCTTTAGAATCTTGACTAAACAACCTGTCAATTCTTGAAAAGCAACCACGAACTGTTGATAATTTATATTGAAATGGCACAAAACTGCTGTAATGCAAATACTGTGCAGACTATGTTGGTTTATGGTAAATTGTTCTGTTTAATTTACCATTAGTTTCTTTCTTTAATAGAAAATACATAATTAAAGAGTGACATAAGTAAATGTGCTCAATATATACGGTACGTGGATGATATATTTCTTGTACTTAAAAACAGGTCGCAATCACGAACATTGCTTCAAAGTTTCAACAAAGCACATAAGAATATCGGTTTCACGTCAGAGCACGAGAAAGATGACTGTCTACCTTTCCTAGATGTACTATTAAAGAAAGAAACTAATGGTAAATTAAACAGAACAATTTACCATAAACCAACATGGTCTGCACAGTATTTGCATTACAGCAGTTTTTTGCGATTTCAATATAAATTATCAACAGTTCGTGGTTGCTTTTCAAGAATTGACAGGTTGGTTAGTCAAGATTCTAGAGGAAATGAATATAATAAAGCAATTAACGATTTAATGTCTAATGGCTATCCCAGACAATTAATTGAATCAATTATTAAAGGGGGAGTTAACCAGAAACAGACGTATTATGGGCCAGAAAAGAAAACCGTCTACCTAAACATCCCATTTAAAGGGGATGCAGTTTCCCGAATGGCACAAAAGAAAGTTGAAGCAGCATTGACACGCACATTTAATACAGCCAAACTACGAGTGTTATTTAGGGTAACACACTTGCCTTTACCAGCAATCAAAGAGAAACAGCCGTTAATATCGATATCAAATATTATTTACCAATATACATGCGCAAGTTGTCGGTCAACTTACGTAGGCCGATCGACCAGACGGTTAAGTACTCGAATGAGAGAACATTGCAACTTGAACGCCTGTTTTAAATCAAATGGTGAATACACGTCTGCTATTGCGCAACACATCATCGAAACATCACACGTATGTTCTCCAGACGTAGCATTCAAAGTAATTACTAAATGTAAAAACAAAAGGGAGCTAGCCACATACGAAGCCTTATGGATAAACAAATTACAGCCGGATTTATGTAAGCAGAAGAAGCACGTACAAGCATTGAGCTTGAACTGGATGTGACGCACGCAATTTGATTGGTTTCTATTTTTCACACTCTTTTTGTTCACATATTTCTATCTTGTTTTGCTTTCCAATTTATATATAAAGATATGTTCATTAGTAGATATTTGAGAAGACCATGCGAAAGAAATATTTCTTATATCTGATAAAATATATATATAAACGTAAATATCGTTCAAAGGAAATAATACAAATGGATCATTCAATGTGAATTTCCATCTGGTAGACACACATGTTGAATTCGATAATGGTAGGAGTTACGAATATTTTTTTCTCGTGATAAGCGCATTGTATTAGTCAAAAAAAGCTTAAACGTAGCACGTCCACTTTATTGCTTGAGTTTGCAGACAAGCGGTGTGACCGCAACTTTGCGACAGAAGGATAATAAAACTTGTTTTAAATAAATCGTTTGATTAGATGGCGTTGGCTTTACATATTTTCTAGCTATGTATCTTCAGTGCACAAACATTTCTTCGACCTGCAAACCGCCAAATACCCCTCACCTCTCGGAGCACGAAGTATGCATTTCATTTGTAAAATTCGAACTCTCAAAAGTCCTTCGTTTAAATGTTTTTTTGTTGTTGTAATTTTAAAATTACAGTGAATAAAACCATGTATAATCCAGTTTAGACTGGGTGACTTTGCACTGTGTGCATAAAGAGCGCATTGTTACAAATAAATATTGTTCGATTTGAACTAAAGAAAAAATTTCGAAGAAAAAATACTAGAAGTGCGTCGAATTCAGGAAATATATACGTTTGGTACACTTCTATCCTAAAAGTTAACAGTTGTATTAATTACTACCAATCAATATTAAATGTAGACAACAAACAGTTTCAACATTATGCAAGTATGTATTAGGTTTTGCGAACCTAGTAACAAATTAGTTCAGTTGTGACCAGAAGGATAAACCAAAGGCAGCATGAACGGAAAGTATAATCTCATGCACATTCGTTTCGTGCTTACTGGCGACTCATCAGTAGGAGCCGGTATTACGCCCTTAACCACTATATATTTGGTAGAAGAATGTGGAATAATAGGACGGTACAATTTCCTAGACGAATGTGTAAACCTGTAATAGTGAAGCTAACATAATCTGAAGTCAACGACAATACGACTTCAATGCTAACTCACACTATATAATATATATACCGAGTCTGTAAAGGATACTAACACTATGGCCATTGTGTTATTAACTGATACCTTTTTTTGAAATCGATGAGTACCGGATACTAACACTATGGTTTCCGAATCGGTACATGATACCAACCTGATGGATATAAATTATGCTAAAGTTCACCCAAATTGAGAATTACAACAATTTCCGAACACCTGTTACCCCAGTTAAACCATACACTCTGGCCTTCATCGATATCAGTTATCACATTTTGCGGTAAGCATGACATCATTCAATTCAATATATTATAGCATTGATTGTTTATTGTATTATCTATGTAGAGCAAAGAGCTTAGTAACTACTACTAGTTGTGACTAGAAGGGATAAATCAAAAGGTAGCATGAACGGAAAGTATAAGTCTCATGCACATTCGTTTCGTGCTTACTGGCGACTCATCAGTAGGAGCCGGTATTACGCCCTTTAACCACTATATATTCAGTAGAAGAATGTGGAATGCGAGTGTGGTGTAATGGCTAAATTGTTGCCATTCCAACCAGTCGACCCGGGTTCGATTCCCGGTACTCGCATAACCTGCATTACGTGCGAGTGTGGTGTAATGGCTGAATTGTTGCCATTCCAACCAGTCGACCCGGGTTCGATTCCCGGTACTCGCATAACCTGCATTTAGGAGATTGTACCGTCCTATTATTCCACATTCTTCTGCCGAATATATAGTGGTTAAAGGGCGTAATACCGGCTCCTACTGATGAGTCGCCAGTAAGCACGAAACGAATGTGCATGAGATTATACTTTCCGTTCATGCTGCCTTTGGTTTGTCCTTCTGGTCACAACTGAACTAATTTGTTACTAGGTTCGCAAAACCTAATACATACTTGCATATATATTAGTTCTTCGCAACAAAAAGTATTTAGTTTCAACATTATTGTTGAGAAAACGGAGTAAAATATGTATACAATTATCCCACAGTTTCTTGGTCGCTTTTATGGTAGTAGTAAGATAAAAACTTGATAAATGTAATACATAGATCTTAAAATTAAAAAAAATATATAAAACAACAACATACCTTGCTTGAGGATCAATTGGTTGGTTCCTAATTTCATCAGAACAATCAGCTGATGAAGAATGAATGAATGTAGAAAATTCTGGCGATTTCCCATTCTCAATGTCGTCTCTTCTTATGTTTGGCCGCATTTTCAGAGATTCTCTGACAAAAGGACCATAAAAAGAAGAATTATTGGTATTTCTTGTCTGAGTTGCTAGCGAATTCTCCAGAATTTGATGTGCAACAGATTCATCCAACAATGCCTCAACAGAAATGACACTCAAATGATAGCATGCTGGTATAATAAAGTCCGTAAGTAGGTGCACTTGACTGTGATCATGCGTAAACATTTTTTGGGTTTTACTTCGATTTGGTGTGACGTCAAGCTTTCTCCTTCTGTGATTCAGGTGCTCACAAATATCCGAAATGTTGGGTAAATCACTTTCAGTTGGAGCTGAAGTCTCAATATGCGATGTGTGAATGTCTTTGGAATCAACCACCTCTGAGTCACCTTTATTGAGCAGTGACTTATTGGAATTAAACGACAGCAATATGCTGGCTTGGACGCCAGTACTTTTTTTATCGACTATTAAATGATAGGCCTCTGGTGGGCAAGTCATAAATGCAGTGGTATTTTGTTTTTTCAGAGATTCACAATTAGACTCCTTTACACCATTTAAGAAGCCAATCGGTTCCGGTTCAGATGATCCGGTAACTATAAAGTAAGTAGTTTTCAGAAATAAGTACAAAGAACTGTTACAAAGCCAAGCCGGAAAACCTGCGTTTTAAACATTAGCTTAAAATAAAATTATTTTATATTTTTTATTTAAATCAAGTTTGCGAGCTTGAAGAAAACACAAATCCCATTGTATTTAACCAGTCGTCCAACAACATAACAAAACTACCGCCAGCCGCAACGCGCTGACGGGTTTCGACCTTTTATGATCATCATCAGTGTACGACGGCATACTGGCTATAGAGGATCCAACCGCATTGAATATATATGGAAATGAAAGTTTTCCGTCGTACTCTGATGATGATCATGGAAGGTCGTAACGCGTCAGTGCGTTGCGACTGGCGGTAGTTTTGTTATGTTGTTCGACGATTGGTTAAATACAATGGGATTGGTGTTTACTTTAAACTCGTAAACTTAATTTAAAGAATTGTTACCACAACCCGCGCAATCAATTATTGCTAAACTTTATATTTTTTATAAATTTAGACTTGAATGACAGCAAGGACCACATCAGGTTGGAGATTAGGACTGCTTATAAAAGAAATTGTCATGTGTCCCATTCCAAACAATGTTCTTGAGAAATGAATATAAAATACGAAACAAAGATCTAACTAAGGGATCGAACTTTGACTTTTGTACATGTTTTTTTGTTATATAAATACATGTATTTGATCCTAAATCATGTCAAAATAATTTAATTAAATTTAATTTCCTGAGACAGCATAGAGTAAGAAAAATAATGAAAATGCGACTGACTAGAATGAACTTTTGTGTATTTAGTAAAAAACTAGTTCAATTAGGACCAGAAGGGTATAGAAAAGTCAGTATAAACTCAACGTTTACACTCATTACACATTAGCTTCGTGCTTAATGGAAACTAAGTAAAAGCGTTTATTATTTAACATTTACATAAATGACAGAGTTCATAGATAATTGAAATAATTAAAACATGCATTTCGCTATAATTGCAAATATTTAACTTTCATACTTAAGTTATGTAAATTTGAAGGATCAATCAATTAAATAAGTGATCGATGCTCCTATCTTAAATTTGCAAGGCTTCAAAAGAAAGTTACATATAAATAATTCTGTTACACCGAATAACGCTAAAATGACTAGGAATATTGAGAAATCCAAAAACATACATGCCTTTTTTATTAATGTTCAAGGCAGAAATAGCTATCTCTGTACAATAAGTACATGTATGCATATGATGTATTTGCTGTAAATATACACAGAATTTATAAATTCAGAACTAAGTCTCCAGCAATGTTGATTCTAGAAGAGCTTACGCTAATAAGACAGGGTCAACCAGACTACGACAATCGACTTTGTTTGATAGAATTTACAACTAATTGGACTCTAACGATAATGACCACCTGGGCGATCTAAACCAACCTACATAAAAGCAAACAAATTATATAAATATTGTCCCAATTTTGAACAGTAAAACATAACTAAATACATAAACACGGTGACGCTTAACCAGGCTGTCAGTCCGCTATGCATCTATACTAAGATATGCAGATTTATCCAGGCAATCAGCTCTGTCTAGTCGCACAGTAGAAGCGAATCCTTTCGGTTTAATCAAACAGCTCAGATAGCTGAGCTCGTGAACGACAGGTAGCTGCACGACATTCAGTTTAGCTTTAATCTTAATACCAATAATGGTCATAAAAAATTATTTAGCCTTAGCCCACACGGAATCGACATACCTAGAACCAATGTAATGCTAGATCGGAGCTTTTTTGATAAGAGGATAGAGCAGTAAGCATATTGGAGTAGTATTTTTAGCTTGGAAATATAGGTTTATTTGAACTATAATTGCAGATCCTAGTTTCTCCACATGGCAAACGTGGAAAAAATAGAATAAGTCCATTGACTAATAACAATATTCATTAGTGGTAGGATAATTCGTCATGTACAAATACGCATCTAATATGAGTTAGCATCAATTTTATGAACAAGCGAACATTTCCGCACATGCCTTAAGATAGGATGATTTACCCGATTTGGAATGGTGCATTACAATAAACAAAATTAAATAGACCAAAACATAACAATTAAGCACATCGATTCGAAGTCTTCACATCTGTTTAAAAAATAATAGGTTTAGTGAAGAGACTATAAATTACTAAAAAAATAAAATTACAACAACAATATTTAAAATAACCTCAGAACTAGTATGAAAGAGTACAAATCAAGCTCACATAGGTCGACGCGTTCCAAGCGGCATTTTTCTCCGAATAAATTAGTCACTGAGCCGACATCAATATGCAATGGTTCGCGGTCTTCAAGAAGGCCACACAATTGCCATCCACTTAGACCGGGTGTAACTAATCGACCGATGGCTCGTGAGAGCAGACCTTTCTCTGTGCTGCCTAGTTTGTCAATTTTTTTAGACCTCATCACTGATTTCGTATTATACAGTCCAGTGTAGCGGTGATGTAATAAGGACACCACATCGGCAAAATGATTTTCATGACCAACTGATACACATTCATCTCCAACCGTTGGTTTTGTATTCATACAATCGAACAAATTGCTATTAGGCAAAAGCGGTACAGGTAAACGAAGATAAAGCTCCTTTAGTTTCTCAAGATTCTTATTGTCAGAAAAATTCGTAGGTTGCGGTATTAGAGAATAAGGACTGTACAACTGAGCACGAACAGATTTTGCTTCATTATTAGCGTCCTCATTATTTAATTCTGACCAGAGTGACATCCGGTATGCCAAATCTAGTAAAGCAATACAACGAATTTAACAATCATATTGATCATTCAATATATGTCGGAATATAATTTATACCATAAAATTGTTACCACTCGGAACTTTAGCTAGATAATTGATAATAAAAATGTCTTTATGGTACAAGTCAATATAGCGCAAATTATGAGTTTTTTATGCAAACCACTAAACAACCAATCAATGCTATCCTCACTGGACTCCTTGTCCGGGTTAAGGCATGCGATAGGTCAATGTTATAAAAGATACGTCAATAAGGCAAAATTGTCATGGGAAATGCACACTATAAATTATTAAGGTATAAAATACAATTTTTATTTAATTAAAGTAAAAAATATGGGATAGTACTAAGGCTAAAGTCGTCCTTCGAAAAGTCCATCTGACCAATAGTTCAATAGTGTTGGTTCAGTTACGTGAAGCAAGACGGAATTTAACCACATGAAGTAGAACTGCGCCTATAATTAGCTTCTCAATAGTTCAAGATATGGGTTAGTATTGACTTTAAGCATTAGGGTATTTTTCAATGTAAAACTTCCTCCAATGTGTGTGCTGAAGATGAGTGTAATTGATTCAGATATAACTGATGCCATATTTATTAACACCATTTAGTAAAAATAAATAGATAGACGAGTTACACATATGATGATAACTGGACATTAAGTGTGCGTGCGTAGGTAAACTAATGCCTACGTGAATGCAAGAGAAATTCCCATAACTGGTTTAATGTGTCGAGTTGTTGATTCTTTACCACGCAAACAAGCGAAGCAAATTAATCCCTCTGTGATTTCTCTTAGTTTACATTGCAACAACATAATTAACTCAAGATACGAAATGAAAGAAAATTGTTGAATGTTAACAGCACTCTTTTTAAATCTTGAGTTGATTTGCCCAGCGCTGTTCTTCTGGTTGTGGATTTGATCGCATTTTTCTTGTGCGGGACAATTAATAGCACTCGTAGGTCGGTAAAGTCTTGAATCTTGTACATTTCCACATGCACCGATTATTGGCCTTGATTGATGGGTTCACACTTATCCCTTCATTTTTAATCCCTGCATCAGCTGCTTGTCTGAAAATGACATTGGAACAAGATTTTCCACTCACTTTGCTCCAAATTTTCGAGACTTAATTTCCAGTCTCATCTTCAGGGTTGACACAGTACGCACAGGAAAAAAGCAACTTGTGGCAAATGTTGTATCCTCATTCAAGACAGATCTATTTATATTTACTTTAATTCCTAAAGTATTATTTATTGTCTGCTCTAATATCCGGTCTTCATGCCTAATCTCTAATACTCAAATGTATACGCAAACTTATCCATGTCACACCTCCCCGCACACAACAGCCTATATACACATATGTGTACTCCACTAAAGTAACATTTTCAGAATAAATATAAGCAAACCTATTGGATTGACATACAAGCCTATCCATGATGTCTCGAGTTTTAATTTCTGTTCGGACGCGTAGAAGGATCAACGAAATTTTGATTTCAATATTACAGTAATCCTCAAATACACCACTTTACCTAATCCCATCCTGTTTGCAATAGGTTATAGAGAGAGGTTTATAAAACTGTTGAAAGAATATAGCATTATTCTATCGTTTGGAAAAGACCGCAGCGCTCTTTGTGTTTATATTGCAGGTTTAGTATAATTTGTATAATCAAACCGAAAGATGGCATCGGTGCAAATTCAACGAGAGCATCGGAAGAAATGCTTGTGGAAATTAAGCTACTGAGGATAGCAAATTCATCCAATTTTGTGAAACGAAAACAAAACTACCAGATGTGATTATTTAAATCAATCACGCGTTTAATTTGACCAGCAGCGTAATGAAGCAATATTCTGTTGTTTTTGTGTGTGACAATTAAACTGAACTAAGTGATTGTTCTTTGCTTCAAGACAGCTAACTTTAATTTAGCAGTTTGACGAAATTTAATGACAATGCTTTTAGGATATTTAGTTTTTAAATTGGTGAAGCATTTATTCCAAGATATGAGTGCGAAAAGCTTTATGCACTATACAGAAATGCTTTTGCTCGAACTTATCAACTGATTACAGTTAAATACTGTTTGAGGCGAAGAGCTAATATATATGCAAGTATGTATTAGGTTTTGCGAACCTAGTAACAAATTAGTTCAGTTGTGACCAGAAGGATAAACCAAAGGCAGCATGAACGGAAAGTATAATCTCATGCACATCAACTGATTGACTGAAGCAATAAGCCATATTAATTGCAAAATAGTACACAAAACTGTAGTTCTGAACGCTAACAAATTAGAGACATAACTAAATATAATTTCGCATGATGATCGGAGGATCTCAATGTAATATCAGTGATGAGCAAATTACTTTCTTGTACACTGCTTGACAGCGTCTATTTAAAGAAAATGCCCTTAATTGGAAGGAATGTTCGTGCACTATAGTTTTATTAAAACTCTGTAATATTGTGGTGGGCTGACGTGTTCTGCGCATGGATTAATTTGTTGTCTACTGCTTTTCTATGTAAAACAAGTTAAGCTATGTTCTATTCATCTTGTATATCATGTGCAGGGAAAACGCTTTTGCAAAATTCATAACGCGTTTTCTTAAATTGATAACTAGAAACTGAACATTTAAACGCCAAAATAAAACACTTGAGGAGACGAAATACTTCAGAAGTCACCAGTTATAATGAAAAACAAAAACAACAGCTCGCATCATTACCACCACTAATGAATAAAGCAATATCGACATTAAATATAATAATAATACTAATAATAAAAATTAATGGTAAATAGAAATCTAGAAATTATAGTTATGATTCAAATAGTACTTTACAAATATAATAAAAAACTATTTATGATAATAATAATAATAATAATGTTTATTATTATTAGCAATACTAGAATTACTGTTATCATTTTTTTATTAGTAGAGGTATTATTATTATTACTGTTATTTAAAAAAGTGAGTTAAAACAACCCTTGTCAATTTAGACATTTAAGAATTCCTAAATGAAAGCACTTTCAATGGCTTACCTTCCATTACCGCACCGTTTTGAAAAAATGCCCGTATCGCACTATAGGCAAGACTGATAAAGTTTCGGTAAACCGCTTCAGTTAATTCCACACCGCAGATTGTACATGGTTGTCGTCTAAAGTAGTACTTTAGTATGTCATCTAGTGTAACTAGTGCACAAAACACGCGCAAGAGTTACCAGAATACAATTATAAAAATGCAAAAAATATAGTATCGCGTGGGAAGACAGTTTTGTGACAGATTTTGTCAAAGAGAACGCAGAAAAAGACAATTAAATAAGGCTGATAAAACCAATAGTATATTGCGAATATGAATAAAACAGTTGAGTAAGCTACTACTTGAATGAAAAATTTATTTGCGAAACTGGATTAATTGAAATAACCTGATCTGTGTTTTGACTAACGCAGTTATAATTGTTCCAGTATTCTTTCTTTACCAATATTTTGCGGCTGCTTTTATCGGCAGAAATCTTCAGTTGGTCAACCATCACTAGTTTCATTTGTTAAACTAGTAATGGTTGACTAACAGAAGAAGGCTGCCGATAAAGGCAGCCAAAATATATTGGTAAAGAAAGAAGACTACTTGAACAGTAACTGATTTAGTCAAAGCGCAGATCAAGTAAGCTACTACTTGTTGCGCGAATAGTAACAACTTGTACTTTAATGATCATTGCGAACACAAAACACACAGTCATCCAATGCTGGAATACTGGCGCGTTTCGTCATTCCCATAGCTTCACGAGATTATATATTTATATATGTTATCTATACACATACATAAATTCATAGTACCTTTTCCGTGTGCAAAAAAAAAAATAAATTTTATCAGATACAAACAGAATAATCATGTTCGGGCATTGAGGTAATGCACGTAATTTATTGGTTTAATCATTATTTCATACTCGCTCCACGTTTATATTTTCTATTTTGTTACCTTTTGATTTATATATAAATTGATGTTCATTTGAAGATACTTGTAAAGAACGTGAGATAGAAACGGTTCTTGTATCTGATAAAATTTCTTATTCTTTTTGCACATGGAAAGGGTAGTACGAATTTTATCAAGGCTCGCATTCTAGAATAACATACATGTACGCATACATACAGACAGGCATGCATGCAAACATACATAAATAAATACATACATGTATGAATTAAATCATTGATAAATATATACAAGCATCATTATATGCATGCGCGAATTCGTGTGTGAATGAATGTATGTTAATATGTATACAACTATGATTTCATGCATACATGTATTTATATTTTTTTGTACGTATGAATTAAGCAATTATGTATTCATTTTTTCACATATACATGGATGTATGTATGCATGTGTATCTATATTAATGGCATAACTGTTAACAAAATCACACAACCGGAATCTCATAATAGATGACAAGATGTACCCACCTTGTTCAGCTTTAATTTTGCTATTGACATTTTGATCTGCTAAATCCTTTTTGCCGTTATTTACTATCAGTTCACTTCTTATTGAATCAGTTCTATCACGAACGTCCACGTCGGATAAATTGTCAGTTGAAAGAAAAGAACGCCACATAGACACCGCGTATAAACCCGAGGTACTCCAGTCAGCTGAGTTTAAGTCACTTAGATCAGTCTCGTTAAATATGTCACGGACTAGACCAAATCTACACATTTTAAATCACAAAACTAGTTTTACATCAGTTTGAAGGTAAATTTTATGCTAGGCGTAAAAGTAAATGAAACATAAAGGTAGTATATTTGCACTATCAGTTCTGCCAAGATCCGATTGATATCCATTTCCACGTATGCATTGAGCTAGTCTTCGTGGTGGATGGGTGCTGATTCGTGTCCTTACACTAAAGGCTTTCACATCATTCGTACCAACCATTGTAAATGAGGTACGATCTAATCTTCGAACCGTACAGTTATACAACACATGCTCGATATTTTCTCCTCCCCCCCCCCCTCCGATTAATATTCATCACACTTGACGAGATTACGTATACGGAGAATTTGAGATAGCTGCAATTGCACTGGAGGAAAGGGTTGTTTCTGCTATTTGCAGGATGTATAAATATATGGTTGTCGAGTTGGTGTTTCCATGTCCTCCATGCCTATTTATATGTAGAGTTATAGTTACTGAGACCGTTGTTTGTTTCAAACAATTAGTGAGCCGAAAATTAAAACATAAATAGATAATTTTTGGAACGAGGTTACCACATTTGCTTAAATCTGTTATTGCCAGGATTGTACTGTGTGTGATTAAAAGCCTACGGAAGGTACTGGAAATGAGGTATTGAAATATTTCCAGTGGAGAAAGATTAGATAGTACCTCATTTCCAGTGGTTAGTAAGAATAATGTCGTAACCTTCGGAGTGAGGGGACTAATCAGTACCCAGCCACCACGAAGACGAACTCAGTGCGTACGTAGAAAATGGGATCAATCGGGTCTTTGCGGAACTGATAGTGCAAATCCCCCACTCAAGAAATAAAACCGTGGACGATCGTACTGCCCAATTAAAAAAACCACGATTAGAACATAGTAATTTTAAAATTTTCATGTACGCAGGGGATCCGTCAATGTTACGCTGTCAATTCTTCGTGGTAACATTTAGATACTGTTTATTGCTCATATTGATGAGTCGTCAGTAAGCAGAACACGAAAGGGCGCATGAGATTATACCTTCCGTTCATGCTGAATTTGGTTTATCCATCTGGTCATATTTGAGCACACCTAATAAACAATTTTTCGCGATGTTGATAGTTTCCCTATCTAAGTTCGTCACATCAGTGTGCCGAGGGTCATTTACATTATATTTGCTGAGGATTGTACTCATTTTGCAGCTGTAGCTCAAACTTACAGCTAACAAGATAGGTCACCACTTCGAAAATCAATCTATTTATTCTGACATCCTGCATATTTCTGGAGGCGCAGAAGTTTAATTGTCTGTGTAAATGCATTAAGTCATAAATAAGTAATGTGACATGAAAAAAAATAACAATTGAAAATTTCTAACTTAAAATAGAATAAAGCGATAAACTGGTGTAAATTAAATGCATCCATTGAAATCGTTTTTGATTTCCAATTTCGACACGATGTCAGTTTTTAGTGGTAGTTTAGTGTTCTGTCAGAAAAGAACAATCGACAGGGTTGTTCGCAATATATTCTGGTGTTAAACAAATTATTTCAGCGCACGGTAAATAAAATATTTAAAAAATGAATCATCAATGTCCAGCGCTAGAACCTTTCAAAGAAGTTCACATACGCCAAATCCAAAAGAAACCAATTACGGCAGAAATATATTTGATCTAAAAAATAAATCATTTTGTTTATCAAAAATAAGCAGTCTCGATTATTCAGCTGTAGTTTTCCAAAAATTGTCCAATAGGCATAGAAGTAACGATGATTGCATTAAAATGTGCATACATATCATCTAGGTGCTGCACGTACAACAATGTCTCAGTGCATTGTACGAATATAACTAGACAATTTGGCCAACTTTCAGGTTAGAAGCTGCTGTGAAATGGCTATGAGGTGGGTAAAATCCAGGCGATGAAAAAAAATATTAGATCGTACCTCATTTCCGGTGGTTGGTATGAACGATGTTGAAGCCTTCGGAAGTAAGGGACGAGTCCGCAGCCAGCCAATAAGATGTCAAACTCGATGCGTACTTGGAAATGGGCACCGATCGGATATATATACGAAACTGATAGTGCAAAGCGACAACACGCGATATGCAAATCGCGGAGATTCAACATTTGAAACTCGCACTACGCAACCTTTCAAAAACTTTTCTCAGACAAATACGATGCCACAGTCGTCACACTTATGAATCAGTACAAAATGAAAAAGATGCAGATTATTAGGCAAGTGGAAATTACCTCGTTCCTTAATAGAAGTTTAAAATGTAATGTTATACCGAAATGTTTTAGGTTTAAACTTTCATTCATGTTGGATAAAGTAGGAAATACTCTTAAGCATGAGCTTTGTTTACAGTTAATAAAAATATCGATTAATAAACTAAATAAACGTAAATTTGAAACGATTAGAGATAAGACGAAAATAAGATCTATATTACTCGCGAAATTACACATGTTGGACTTTAAATAAATTGAAGAGTTTACAGAAAATGCGAAGGTGTAAGAAATTTTTTTAAATAGACAGATATGAGAAGAAACTAGCTAACCTGGGAATTCATTGCCGGTTGAGGTATAAGAAAATTGATTCTGTCATGCCTAAACGTTTGGTTAATTTACCGTCAATGGATCTCAAGAAAAACCAGAAACAAATTCTTATTCTTTGAATTTACACCGCAATCACTATTGAATACATACCTAAGAATGAGATAATTACAGAAACAGTAAAGACTGCCCAGTTCCTTCCAGATAAAACTAGGTTTGAATTTGATGTGTCAAAAGTGGTGTTAGAGCATAAAGAGGAGAGATGCAAGCCGAATTATGAATTGAAATGTTTAAGAGCGGAATTATTATCCAACAAAGTAATATTCCTTAAGGCGGATAAAGGTGGCGCAACAGTATTAATAAACCAGTCAGATCATGAGGTTAAATTGTATGAGCAATTAAATAATGTCGAGGTTTATAACAAAAAAATAAAGACCCAACGGATATGCTGCAAGGCCAAGTTAAAACTATAATCAAGAGAATGATTGCGTCGGATGAATTAGATTCAGGGCTTAGAAATTCAATAATACACCGTGATACAGTCCCTACGAGACTTTATGGTTTAGTGAAAAATCATAAGCAAGTAAATACCCTTTGATTAGTTGTAAATGTAGAAAGCTTACCAACTTTAAGTTTGTCTAAATTTCAATGCAAAAGAGTTAGAAGATATACTTATTTTTTAGATTATACTTCAAAGAACACATCATTTTATTGACATTATTAGTAGATACATTTTGATGGACAATGATAGAATGGCAAGCCTGGACGTATACTAATGTCCCTGTGCAAGTAGCATTAGAAAATGTGAAGCGTTGTCTAACAGAGTTTCCAGAGATAATTTAAGGTAGTTAAATTATGTTAAGAAGTATAAGGAAAATGTTAAATATTTGTTTTTCGTCCGCCTACTTTATGCTCAGAAAAGAATTTTATAAACACGTTAGAGGTGTCCCTATGGTACAAATACTATCAGAAGCCGGTCAATGAAGATTAGATTGTACCTCATTTCCAATCTTTAGTATGAACGATGTTGAAGCCTTCGGAAGTAAAGAACGAATACGCACCCAGCCAACAAGAAGACAAGCTCGATGCGTACTCGGAAATGGAGATCAATCGGATCTTTGCGAAACTGATGGTGCAAAATGAAAACTCGCGAACGCAAACCGCGGAGATTCAACACTTGAAGCTGGCCCTGCGCAACCATCTCCAAGATGAAAAAGTCGTCCTAAAAGATTCATCTGGTCATATGTCGAAGTTAAAATTGTAAAGAACGCAAAATACTGATAACTATAAGCACTTTTCATATAGTAATTTTAAACTGAGGAGTACACAGAGAAAAAATATTAATTCAAATTAAATTTAATTGGATGGCATTTTAAATAACGTAAAAGTTAAACGTAAATTGAAACTTTGACATCATTCTAATCCCGTTATATTTTTATTTTCATCATACTTCGCCAAACAAAAAATATACTTAACCGCATTTCGGTTATTCTTTTATTGACAACTCCTATCAAGTTAGGATGAAATGGTTAAATTATGTGATAATGCATTTTGTTCATGACTACATCTTCACATTTTATTAATTTTACATGCCGTATAATAGGTTTAACATGCTGGCTTTTACCTGTCTTGGAGAACTCGTAATACCTCTAGCACAGTTTCATCACGCAATCCAAGCCGCGCATACCTTGGTCGTTCAGTTTTCAGTTGTCTTTGAGTTAGCTGCTCTACCAGACACAATAGCATCTGACTGAAGTCAAAAAATTCTAAATTGCTCGTTCTCTCTGTGTTTATACTGCAGCTAGGATCATTAACGACAAATCTGTTCTGCCAATGTAGAAGGTGTCGAATACATTTGTCACTAACACTGATACAAGCCAGCACGCCGTATGAGGATTTTGACATAGCGATGCACCTAGTAAAGCGATTGTTGACAATCCAATCTGATGTTTCATTCATTTGATTCAGATTTGGTGCTTCAACAAACATAAGCCCATTGCATAAAAGTGCATGAGTAAAAGTAAGGCCATCTGTAGCTGAAGATCTGGCATTGAAGTCTTCATCAGTGAAATTGACACATTTCCACTTTCGCTCGAGGCTGATTTCAATAGTAAATGACAAGAAATATATATATATATATATATATATATATATATATATATATAGTTGGTTACATATATGAAATATTCAGTTAGAAAATTTTTAAATTAAATAAATGTCCATAAACCCATTTCCAAATCAGGCTTGAGAAGAGCCAGCCAAAACTGATTTCCATATATATTCAATGCGGTTCGATCCTCGCTAGTCAGTTTGCCGTCGTACTCTGATGATGATCATGGAAGGTCGAAACGCGTCAGTGCGTTGCGGCTGGCGGTAGTTATGTTACGTTGTTCGACGATTGTTTAAATAATTGTTACCACCACACGCGCAATCAATTATTGTTAAATTGTATTGTCCATAAACCATATTTTGAAATACGAAAGAAATCAATCAAAATCAAGCAGTGGTTAAGACCTCCTAGAAAGATAATTTAGGTATTTCCTAACTACAGAATTGGAATTACACTGTAATCAATATCAATTTCATAAAACATCACCCAGATTCATTTAAAGTGTTGTCCAGAATTTATATGGAACATCAGTTTAGCGAATAAAATAAATATAAATTAAATAATTCTCTTATATAAAAGCAAAGAATACCAGGAGTTGACTATATAGAATTGGCTGGTATAAAATAAACATTACATAAGTTAGCATGTGAAAAACATCAAGTAGACGTTACAACATTGTTGGAATTTCTGCGGACGAGACTTGAACCAGGACACGGGCAACCCATCCCATACACCATCAAATCTCCGCATTATATGCAATTTTAATTTATATACAGACATATGTAATTTAGTTCTAAGATAATGGTATATAAACTTTTCCGTATAATTTAAACATGGCATAATGCAGTTCATGAAGTGGACAATTACATCCATACTTGGCATGCACAAAGAACTTTTCAGAAATGTCTCGGCCACAGCTCGAACAAGGGCGCGGAAATTGTTGATAGTATATACTGAGTTTCCTATAATGACCAAACCAGAATACTTGATGAATTGCATTTGCTGTGTTATGAAATGTTTAAATTAAACTCACATTATACATACTGTAAACATCCTTGGTGTTTCTACATTATATATATATATATATATATATGCATATTATATATATATATATATATATATAGGATGTATTTTTCGTCAGTTCATCTGGTAGCTCGAATGAATCCTTGATGTTGCTCGTGTTTTGTGACGTTTCTGTAGTGGTTCCAGTAGTTTGCAGAGACACTTAGCTGGTTTATGTTGCGATACATTGATTATTGACATAATGGGAAACATCGGAGGAGCTCCGAAAGCTGTAAAACAGTTGAGATTTTTTATTTTCATACAGTCTTGTGGGGCTGGTTCTGATAGGTTTCGCCTTTCGGATTTCTTCTATGAGCTCTGGTCTGTTTTCAGAATCAGATGTTGAAGATAACAATTGATTCTCCATTTTTCTCTGAATAACATTTTTTCTTGAGTCAACAATGTTTTACTCATCTTTTTTGTTGTCTCATTTGAATTTCGAGTGATCATTAATGATTACGTGAATAGATAATCTATAAGTATCGGTTTCAAGTATAACAAATCCTCATTCTTTGATGGGTGTGTCCCGTCGTATAGTTTTGCCTGAATTTGGTTTTCTTCATTCGTCTATAGTTTTCTTCGTAATGATTTGGCTACCTTTGAAATTCTTTCCATATGTCAATAATGCGCTATTCCATATTTAAGTCCTTCGTTATTGAATGTATGCCTTTTTTGAAGTCGTTGTAGACATTGTCAGTTCCAGCCTGGATATCAATTACATCGCGTTCAGTTAGGTTCAACTTAATCATGCAGAATTTTGCTCCTAAGGAGAGTAGTGTATTCCGACGTGTTTGACAAAACGTCTTTTGAATAATTGTGATTAAATACTCAGGAAAAGTAGGAAATTTCGATTAAAGACGGGATTTGTCTCCTGTGGGGTCTTTTATTTCTCTGTCAGTTTTAATTCTCATTCAAGGTTTTACTGCCATCGTAAAAGCATTCTATTGGCTCTCGTTTATACTTGCAAGTTGCCGACAGAATAACTGCATAATTCTCTCAGCGACTTGCAGTTTAAATAATTGTCCTCGATGACACGGCGGTTAAATCCAATCACAGAAGAGAATTTCTCCAGTGCAAAAGTTAACATCACATTTAGCACACAGAGAATCATTAGGTTGGATGCCAGGATCAATTGCTAAATCTCTTCAAATCTTCATAGTCTAAGAATTTTCTTTTATGTGCGGTAGCATATATATTGGATGCACGAAAAATCAATTAATCAACAGAATCCCGCAACAATTGACGCAGAAATTAATTAAAGAAGACCTGGCAGCGTCAGGAAAATGAACTATTTCAGAGCATATATTTAAAAATTGGGCACCCAGAAAATTTGGAAATTTTCTCATTTTAATACAAAGTAAAGTCCGAAAAAGTATTTTACATGTAAGATGCTCTTTAACTAAAAAACACATCCGGCCTAAATATTCAAACGTTTTAGTAGGGCCAGACGAATAATCCAAAGTCAAAATTAACGAAAGGTATAATCTCATTTCAAATGCATTTTTTGCTTACTGATGACTGATCAGTAAGTTCCAGTACTACGCCCTAAACCAACAATATATTTAGTCAATAAATGTGACACAACTGTTCGATACAATCTCATATACGAATTGGTACTCAAAGATGCGACTTCAAAGCCAACTAACTAAACATTATATAAACCTAGTCCATGCAGGTTGTCAACAATATGATTGTTAAATATGCACGAGGTACCAACACAATAGATTTCAAGCTAAGCTAATTTTCACAAAATATGAAAATTACAACTACATCTGATTAACTCCAGTAAATCCATAAACTCTGGCTTTGGTCGACATCAGATTTCATACAGAGACATACGTATTTGCATTCAAAAATCAACCCACAATAAACCAGTAAATTTAAACAACAGTAAAACTGAAAATAGCACTAGTTGTTACACGCGTATTAAAATGATAACGCAGGATATGCATGAATGTAAGTTTGTAATATGTTGTTAATTATTCTCGAAATATTCTGGCCATTTTTTACACAAAGATCCGATTTTTCACAATTTCCAATTTTGTTTTGTCTTTGATCGGGTTGAATTCTTTTTTTTTCAACTGGAAATGCGGTTCTATCACATCTTTGTTTACTGGCGACGTTTCGGTGCCTACTTTTCAGCACCATCCTCAGGCAACACAGTACAAACTTCACAATAGCAGATTTAAGCAAATGTGGTAACCTCGTTCCAAAACCATTCTATTTATATATATTTGACTCAACACTAGTTTTAATCATAGAATTTGTCTCAGTAACTAAACTCAATATATAACTATTTATAATTAGCAGACCAATCATTACCTCACCTATCTCAAATTCCCGGTATACGTAATCTCATCTCGTATGCAGAATATTGTAGGGGAGAGAGACAGTATCGAACCTTTTGTTATTTGTTATAACTGTATTGCTACTATGTCACGGTAATCAAAATTCAAAATGATAAAAACTAAAACCTTGACTGTCATATATTGTATTTTATTTAAAGCCGGGAACTCTAATGTATACAATGGTGTATGAGGTATTGCGCACATAGCAACAAATTAGTTCAAATATGGAGCAGCAAGTTACGTAGATGGATGGAGAGTGAATGTCATAGCGACGCTTAGGTGAAAGATTAAAGAGAGAAAGATAGAGATAGTATGGACAACTAACGTTTTTCAAAAAACTAATCGTAAGCACAATGCGAAGTTAATCAACTCATAGAAATAATTGCATAAGAATATTTGCTCATATGACTAAAATAATTCATTATATCTATATACATATATATCTAAATATAATATCGTAACACCTTTATATATATATATATATATTTAGAAGAAGGACCATTGTTAATTGTTAAACATGAATATTTTCTATTCTTATTATATATTTATTACGTTAGTCACACCTTATATCAATATATAAAATACATGTCAATATGTATAAAAACATATATATGAATATAAGCAACAGTGTGAGACCAACATCTCTAATCCTATATATATGATATATATATATATATAATATATATATATATAGGTTATGCACATCTTATATTAATATATATATATATACATAATCAATATGTATAATAAATTACATTATATATATATAAGCATACATGTGTGTGTACCAATAATCATTTATATTCATATCGCACCTATATATATATAATATCATATATATATATATATATATATATATATTTACCATTCTTAAATAAATATATAATTTTAATGGTAATGTATAAAATGATTAATGTCCGATATACATATATATATATATATCATGTATATAGAATAAACCTATCTATCTACCGATAGGCCTATCTATATATCCGTCTATCTATCACATTTTGAGTTCCTCTTAAAAGGATACTTGATAGCTGTTAACCATGAATATCTTCTCTAGGACTAACGTATTATTCATTTATTAAGATATTCCCACCTTACATAAATATATAAAATATAAGCAACAATGTGAGTCAAATGTCTCTTATCTAATGTCCTATCTACTAACCCTTGCTAAATCTGTATACCCTCTTCTGGAACATTTTTATTGAGAAAGATAAGTATATAGGAATTGATATTGGTACAGTTCATTCGCAATCAGTTTTCTATAAGCGAGGTTTTTTACTTAGGTTCCCACTTAATTCAGGTTCCGCAGCCTCACGTTTTCTGACCGTAGAAAATGCTTCATTAAATATTGGGCCCAATGATTTTTCTACCGATGTTACATTCATTACACCTTTTCCTGATTTTATTTCAATTGACTCTCTAATTAGTCTAGTTAATCTGTTGCGGTTGCATAACGCGATGCGTTTACATCCTTCCCAGTCTATTTCATGACCCGTTTCCTTCGAATGCCTAGCTAGGTCTGATCTTTGAATGTGTCCATATTTGCAGGCTGTCTTGTGTTCACCTCTACGAACCTTTATAGGTCGCATGGTTTCGCCTATATACCTGAGATTACATTCTTTGCAAGGTATCGCATATACTCCTGATGTCTCGAGGGGTTCTACTCTTTCTTTTTGGTTAGGTAGTTTATTGCCTATAGTAAGCGATTGTCTTAAAACTGTTTTAATATTGTATTTAGCTGCTATTATTCTAATTTTCCTGCTCAATTTTGAATCAGGTAATACCATAATTTTGTGCTTATCCGGTTCTGTTTCCTTCTTTACTTTGTTTATTATATTATTATTAAATCTCTGTAACATCTCATCTAATAATCTATCTATTATACTTGACGGATAGCCATTTAGTTCGAATATTTCTTTTAATCTCCTCATTTCCTTATCTCTATTTTCTATATCCACTATTCTAAGACTCCTTAATATCATGGATTTAAGAATGCCTATTTTCATTCCATATGGGTGATTTGATAAGAAATTAAGAAGAAGTCCTGAATAAGTCTCTTTTCTAAAAATATCTCTTTCCAATCTGGAACCATTCCGTTTTATTTTCACATCCAAAAAGGGTAATTCATCATTATTCTCTTTTTCCAATGTAAACTTTAATTCACCTAATTGGTTGGCTAATTCGAGGAATTTATTTAACTCATTATCACCATGATTCCAAATTATAAACATATCATCCAGGAATCTTACATACAAGTTTGGCTTGAGAGGAGATTTTAACAACAGATTTTTTTCAAAATAGTGCATAAAAATATTAGCAACCGGGACTGATAGTGGTTGTCCCATAGGGACACCTTTAACTTGTTTATAAAATTCATTTCTGAACCTAAAGTAGGTGGAGGACATACAAATATTTAAGATTTCCATAATACTACTTAACATCATTTTACTACCTTCTATTATCTCTGGGAACTCTGTTAAACAACGCTTCACACTTTCTAATGCTGCTTGTACCGGGACATTAGTATACATCGATACAACGTCCAGGCTAGCCATTCTATCATTATCATTCAAATTATATCTACTAATAATGTCAATAAAATGATATGTATTCTTTAAAGTATAATCTAAGAAATAAGTATATTTTCTAATTCTGTTGCATAGAAATTTAGACAATCTATACGTTGGTGAGTTTTGTACATTAACGATTAATCTAAGTGGATTCCCCTGTTTATGAATCTTCACTAGACCATAAACTCTCGGAGGGACTGTGTCACGTTGTATTAATGAATTCCCAAGTCCTGGTTCTAATTCCTTCGACTCAATCATTCTATTAATTATAGTCTTAACTTGTCCTTGTAACTTATCAGATGGATCTTTATTTATTTTATTATAAACCTCGAAATTATTTAATTGTTCATACACTTTCAATTCATAATCTGACCGGTTCATAAGTACCGTTGCACCACCTTTATCCGCCTTAAGGCATATTACTTTATTGGATAATAATTCTGCTCTTAAGCGTTTTAGATCATAACTCTGCTTGCATCTCACCTCTTTATGCTCTAACACCGCTTTGGACACATCCAATTCAAACCTAGTCTTATCTTTGTCTGGGAGAAACTGGGCAATCTTTACTGTTTCTGTAATTATCTCATTCCTAGGTACGTAATCAATAGGGATCGCAGTATTAAGTCCAAGATTAAGAATTTGTTTTTGGTCTTCCTTGAGATCCATTTTCGATAAATTAACTAAACGTTTGGACATGACCCCATCAATTCTCTTATTTCTCAAAGGGCAATTAATTCCCAATTTTGCTAGTTTTTTTTCATGCCTTTGTCTAATTTTTTTAATTTCATTATCCCTCGTTTTGTCTGTGAAATCTTCAATGTGTTTGAAATCCAACATATGTAATCTCGCCAGTAATATGGATCTTATTTTTGTCTTCTCTCTAATCAGTTCAAATTTACGTTTGTTTAGTTTATTAATCGATATTTTTATTAAATCTAAACAAAGCTCATGTTTAAGAGTATTTCCTACTTTATCCAAAACAAATGAAAGTTTAAACCTAAAACATTTCGGTATAACATTAAATTTTAAACATTTATTAAGGAACGAGGTATTTTCCACTTGCCTAACAATCTGCATCTTCTTCCGCTTGTACTGATTCATAAGTGTGACGATTGTTGCATCATATTTGATAGTCAAGTACTTTTTGAAATTTTGTTGCGGTGTGTACAATTCGATTTGTTCAATGCCGCGTTTTGCGTACGCGGGTAATAGTTGTACACGGGCAGTTACACAAAGATCCGATTCTTCACACTTTCCGATTTTGTTTTGTCTTTGATCGAGTTGAATTCTTTCTTTGTTCAACTGGAAATGCGGTTCTATCACATCTTTGTTTACTGGCGACGTTTCGGTGCCTACTATCCAGCACCATCCTCAGCAACACAACACTGATCACAATAGCAGATTTAAGCAAATGTGGTAACCTCGTTCCAAAACCATTCTATTTATATATAATTGACTGAACACTATTTTTAATCATAGAATTTGTCTCAGTAACTAAGCTCAATATATAACTATTTATAATTAGCAGACCTATCTCAGGCATTCCCGGTATACGTAATCTCATCTCGTATGCAGAATATTGTAGGGGAGATAGACAGTATCGAACCTTTTGTTATTTGTTATACCTGTATTGCTACTATGTCACGGTAATCAAAATTCAAAAATGATAAAAAACTAAAACCTTGAATGTCATATATTGTATTCTATTTAAAGCCGGGAAATCTAATGTATGCAATGGTGTATGAGGTATTGCGCACATAGCAACAAATTAGTTCAAATATGGAGCAGCAAGTTACGTAGATGGATGGAGAGTGAATGTCATAGCGACGCTTAGGTGAAAGATTAAAGAGATGATGTTAAGTAGTATTATGGAAATCTTTAATATTTGTATGTCCTCCACCTACTTTAGGTTCAGAAATGAATTTTATAAACAAGTTAAAGTTATCCCTATGGACAAATACTATCAGTCCGGTTGCTAATATTTTTATGCACTATTTTGAAAAAAATCTGTTGTTAAAATCTCCTCTCAAGCCAAACTTGTATGTAAGATTCCTGGATGATATGTTTATAATTTGGAATCATGGTGATAATGAGTTAAATAAATTCCTCGAATTAGCCAACCAATTAGGTGAACTAAAGTTTACATTGGAGAAAGAGAATAATGATGAATTACACTTTTTGGATGTGAAAATAAAACGGAATATATATATATATATATATATATATATATATATATATAAACGGACATTAATCATTTTATACATTACCATTAAAATTAAATATTTATTTAAGATGGTTAAAAAAAATAATAAAAAAAATAAATATATATACATATATACACATATATATAATTATATATACAAGACATTTAACTCACACTGTTGCTTATATTTATATATATGTTTTTATACATATTTATATGTATTTTATATATTTATATAAGGTATGAATAAATAAATATACAATTTGATTAATTGGTCAACAAACAGCAAGAAAAGAGAAAAATAATAATTTATTAGAAATATGCAAACGTATATATATATATGATTAAAGATATTGGACCCACACTGTTGCTTATACATATATATGCTTTTATACATTTTGATATGTATTTTATATATTAATATAAGGTGTGCATAACCTAATAAATATTTATTACTAATGTATGTATATATATATATATATATATATATATATATATATATATATATATGATTAGGGATGTTGGACTCATACTGTTGCTTATATTTATATATATGTTTTTATACATATTGACATGTATTTTATATATTGATATAAGGTGTGACTAACGTAATAAAATATATAGTAAGAATAGAAAATATTCATGTTTAACAATTAACAATGGTCCTTCTTCTAAATATATATATATATATATAAAGGTGTTACGATATTATATTTAGATATATATGTATATAGATATAATGAATTATTTTAGTCATATGAGCAAATATTCTTATGCAATTATTTCTAATAGTTGATTAACTTCGCATTGTGCTTACGATTAGTTTTTGAAAAACGTTAGTTGTCCAGACTATCTCTATCTTTCTCTCTTTAATCGTTCACCTAAGCGTCGATATGACATTCACTCTCCATCCATCTACGTAACTTGCTGCTCCATATTTGAACTAATTTGTTGCTATGTGCGCAATACCTCATACACCATTGTATACATTAGAGTTCCCGGCTTTAAATAAAATACAATATATGACATTCAAGGTTTTAGTTTTTTATCATTTTTGAATTTTGATTACCGTGACATAGTAGCAATACAGTTATAACAAATAACAAAAGGTTCGATACTGTCTCTCTCCCCTACAATATTCTGCATACGAGATGAGATTACGTATACCGGGAATTTGAGATAGGTGAGGTAATGATTGGTCTGCTAATTATAAATAGTTATATATTGAGTTTAGTTACTGAGACAAATTCTATGATTAAAAATAGTGTTGAGTCAATTATATATAAATAGAATGGTTTTGGAACGAGGTTACCACATTTGCTTAAATCTGCTATTGTGATCAGTGTTGTGTTGCCTGAGGATGGTGCTGGAAAGTAGGCACCGAAACGTCGCCAGTAAACAAAGATGTGATAGAACCGCATTTCCAGTTGAACAAAGAAGAATTCAACCCGATCAAAGACAAAACAAAATCGGAAAATGTGGAGAATCGGATCTTTGTGTAACTGCCCGTGTACAACTATTACCCGCGTACGCAAAACGCGGCATTGAATTGATTGAAATGTACACACCGCAACAAATTTTCAAAAAAAATATTCCGGCCATTACCTACTTTGTCATTGAGTATGCTTTCCCTTCCTGATATCAAATATATTGCGTAATAATCGAAAGAAATGGATAGAATGTATAGATATATGCGATGAAACAAGACGGCACTTGTTTAATGTTACTGAATTAAAACTTTCGGTATCATGCAAATAGTGAAATCAAACTGATCTTACTGATTGTGGTGTAGGTCTGTAGAGAGGAAAAATTAATTCAATAACATGACCTCGGTCATTTGTAGAGCTCTCTATTCTCAAGAAAGACCAAATTCAGCATACATTCGCATGCTCGTATGTGGAATCGAGTAAATGAAAAAGGACCATCTGCTGAAGATCAACACTACGAGAATAACCGAATCTCAATCATCCCTCTGTAATACAATAAGAATAACCCTACGCACAGGAAACGCAAACAGACACGTACGAAAACGCATTCACAATCAACCCGAAATAAACCACCAGCAATAAATACAAGTAAAGTTGAAAATTAGTCTATTTGTCACTAAATAAATCAAATGAAAATCCAGGACATATGAAAATGTATGTTTGTAGTGTTTCGACCAATACTTCAGAAATAAATCGGCCATTATCTACTATTTTATCGTATGTATCAAATATACAGCTTAATATTCGAAGGCAATGAATATTATAAAGAATATATATAAGCTTAATTGTACTGAATTAAAACTCTCGTCATCATGCAAATATTGATATCAAGCTGCTTTTGTGGATCCTCGAGTGTGCCCGTGAAGTTAGCGAATTGATGCTATAACATGGTCTCAGTCGTCAAAGGAACGCTCTGTTCGCGATAGAAAGGCTAACATCTGCATAATCACGCAGGCTCGTGTGTGGAATCCAGTACATCCAGTAACCGTATCTGCTTCAATTAGATAACAATGTAGAATAGACAGTACTTTAACTTACTCGATCATCGCAAGAAGCAATTTGGTTCCAATCTGCACAATTGTTCGATCCACGTGCACTAATAGATGATCTATCAAACCTTTGGCGTTCTTCGCCGCACACACGAACATTGATTCCAGGACATCACTGGAGAATATTAATTCACAGATAATACGAAAAATATTTTAAAATACCGTTTTCAATATCAAATTTCGTAAGAACTACAGAATCAACGAAAAGAGAAAACAAAAATTGTTGAGTATATGATTCAAAATAAAAAAAAATACGGGAGATGGCAATTTTCCCAGGTTTATTATTCTTCCTAATCTTATCTAGAAAGTTTACACAAATATTTCCTCGTATTTAACGAAAATTCCAGTAGAATATTTGTTAAGGGGAGAACCATTTTACCCAGGTATGATTGTCAAAATACGGCCTAATTCTTTCAGAGCACACTTTAGCTTTATCCTATACACGGATTCACGGGAGCAATCAAGCATATTAATTATTTCTTGGTCTAAACAGAAAAACAGTACAAAAAATTATATGAGCCCTTCATATTCACATAAAAAAGAAACTAATAAACAATTGTACTAGAATAGCTCAATTTTTATACCAATGCACGAGCGAATTGATTTTGCTCACCAAGTTCCATCAGTATATTTATAGCAAAAGCCACTAAATATGGAAACAAACTTTTAAGGAGAAAAACGTTGTGTTTGTACTCGCACTCCTTTTTTGATAAGGTAAGCTTATTCATAGGTTATTGTGCAACATCAATCTAATTTTCCTCATGCATTTCTCGGTAGGTGGACCGAAAAATGCAAAATTCAATCTGCTACGGCGTCTTCCAAATTAGTATTGATAAAAGGTACAATTCCAATTCTAAACAACATTGATTGCAGACTGCAATGAGGTCTCCTTCATTCTAGGTCAAAGAATTTTAGTGTTGCATGTAATCAAAACCATGTTAGCTGTCAATATTTGCAAACAAATGCAGAACACGAATAGCTATTTCTGCACAACTGCACTGTAAGTGAATATTCACCGATCCCCTTTCGGCTGTGCAACGATTCACAGCACAATTTGTTATATAATTGTCTCTAGTAAACTATAAAATGTGGTTATTCACCGATTATGATAAGATGAAATCGCACGGCATTCAACTAATTTCAGAAGCAGATAAGTGAATAAATAAGCAATGGCCTTTTGTACAACATCCTAGCTAGACTATTTTTCCATTTCAAGTGGCAGTCACAGTTATTTGATTATAGCGCGATCCATATTTTGTTCAGTATGAAAAAATACATAAATAAATAATCATCGCCACGAAATGCATAATCTATGCGTTTAAATAACGCTATATTCGTTAGCTTTATTTTAATTTGAATTATAAGGTAATTGTTGAGGCTTAGTCTCAATAATTATGTTATCTAAATATATTCCTAACTGGCTTCAGCAACAATAAACTACAAAATATCATAAACCAATGAATTCACTATAGGTAGAGATATAGCGGAACTCCTACTGTCACAATTAATTTGGAACAAGACACCACTACCGCACTTTTTATTCATATCAAACATCCGGCTCTATATCTTGGCAATGATTGCCAGTAAACGTACATGGTTTATGCTCAAGATGCAAAAGATCAAGCACGAAACGGGATATTATAATAGGTATGTGTGATTAATTTCACGTTCCAGTTTTATTTAACAAACAGAGAAATTGATTCAATTGCACGTCAATGAGCCATTGCCAACATACCAAGTCAAGAAAGACCCAATGCGTTGGCTCACAATGCCACCGAAGCGAGTAGTGCGGATACGCACGCATGCAGGATTAGGTACCTTCCCTCGTAACGGAAGAATATCATCCGCAAATTTTAGTCACTATATTATATTGCCCCGAATCTTTACTGCTTAAGATTAAATTAAACAGAAAATACGAGGAACTAGCTGCACAAAGGGTCCAGTGGGAAACCACTTAATTCGCACTCTTAGTTTTGTTTTTTTCGAAAGCACATTTTGTAGCAGACCTGATACGTCGTTTGTAAATGACCGTACACCGGCCACAAAGGTATTAAAAATAAATGTGTCTATAAAGAGATGTAATAGTTTGACAAAATAGTAAAGCAAGTGTAAAAAACTTACTCTTGCCAAGTCAGCTCATGGTGAAGCATGTTAACAATCCAACCTAGTAGCTCAGCTGCCATTAGCACTTCTTGACAAGGATGCAGCTTGTATCCACCTAAATATTCCCGCTCAAAACATTCTGCCAAATCTGAAGCACTTTGTGGCTCAGAACACGTTGATTCTTCACATCTTGCCAATTTCATTAAAAGTGCAGAATGAAGATGCTTCGAGTGAAGAAGGGCAACGCGCTGTTCCCGCGCATCAGGAATGGTTTTGACGACGAGGTTGTCAAAATTACTGTGTGAAGCAGCCAAATTTGACGAACCTTTAATTCAATTAAAAAAGTCAAAATTGGAAAATGTAATGAGTAAGGTGCATCGATTTGAAAATAAAATATCGTAAACTGGTATAAACAAAGTTATACGACATTTTCATAAAACTTTGTTGGAATTTCACGAAATGCCTAATAAGATTTCGCTTATTGTTGAACGAAGATATTATATAGGATCGGTAGTTATTAATTTAGGCTAGGATTTTATTTTCATGGATTCCGTAACCAATCTGGTCTGTTTAGGGTAAATGCAAATTATAGTATATATAAATTAAAAAAATAGATTGTGACCAAATTCTACACATTCCAGTAGCCTTATCTAAGTTATATATGAGTCCATATTTTCAAATTATTCAAGGTTTATCTCATCTTATACGATAAAGAGATCACTATTCTTACCATGTATATAATAACCGAAAATTTTAATATAATAATTTATAAATAAATCGCCCTTTTAGCTTAAAGCGTGGCGATGTTACGCAAAATATATTTGCTCTCTAGTGTAACCAGCTGGTTGTTTCTTATTTGAGCTTAATTCAATATGTTCTCCAACATAGAGCCAAATATCATTGAATCCAATCAGGTTTTCCTCTCACAAAATGCGGATATTGACGAGAACATATACCCCTTATCCAGGCCTAACAGAGCACATCTCTCATCCCAATCTGTCGACAAATGCACACAATTCTAAAAAAACAGGAAACCTAGGTGAATTTTCACAGCTGTGTTCTTGATTTCATGATAACTGGTAGCCTGAGGCAAACTAAACACCTATCCAATTATATTTAACCAGTCGAAATAGATAAGATAACTAGCATACATTAACTAAACGATGCGTTTCAACTATCCGTGATCATGATAAGGACATGACAGAAAGCAGACCAACGAGTACGTCGATGCCACTCAGAGCAAGCTCACATATACTGAGCATGATCCGAATATGGTCTTCTTTTTTCTACGTAATACGATCATAACTTGTAAGCAAATCTTGCCAATCTCGTGAACGTTGTTCAGTAGAGCAGTAACTGATTGTCCGAGAGATGAAAACAAAATCTGAACGTTTACATTTGTGGGAAATTCTAACAAAAATATCTTAAACTAGGATCAAAAAGCACTCGACCACAAGTCTAGCTAACAAATCGGTACAATTTAATTTGAATTTACTCATTCAAATAATTTAACGCATTTTTGAAAGCAACTACACAAGAAATTAAAACTTCTACATAAACCATGACAATAGAATTACTTCACATAATTGTAAAATATCTCAACAACAAAATGTCACATTAAGTACAGTCTAACACTGGGGATATGCATTTCCCTAGATGTGACGTTATATTTTCATTTATGCGACAATGGGCTATAAGGATGGAATTGAAGTGCTGTTAAAGTTTCTAAATCTAGGTGGTTCAACGAAGAGA
>JAQBSW010003505.1:0-82185 GCA_029291075.1 Eudiplozoon nipponicum
TTACAGACTCGGTATATATATTATATAGTATGAGTTAGCGTTGAAGTCGCATTGTCAAGACTTTATATGATGTTAACTTTACTATTGCAGATTAACACAATCGTCTAGGTGCTTGTACCGTCCTACTATTCAACATTCTTCGACCAAATATTTATTTGCTAAAGGGCGTAATGCCGGCTCCAACTGATGAGTCGTCACTAAGCACGACACGAATGTGCATGAGATTACAATTTCCGTACATGCTGTCTTTGATTTAACCTTCTGGTCACAACTGAACTAATTTGTTACTTTTTTTCGTAAAACCTTACACATACCTGCATATATATTAGCTCTTCGCAACAACCAGTACTTAACTGGCATATATTGAATTGAATGCTGTCATGCATGCCGCGAAATCTGATAGCTGATATCGATCAAGGCCAGAGTATATGGATTAACTGGAGTAACAGGTGTTCATAAATCTTTGTAATTCTCAATATGCGTGAACTTAAGCATAAATTGATATCCATCAGGTCGGTATCATGTACCGACTCGGAAATCATAGTGTTAGTACCATTGACCTTTTCGGTATAATAGTGTTGGTATCAGTTATTTAAAAAAATTGCCATAGTGATAGTATCATTTACAGACTCGGTATATATATTACATTATGCGAGTTCGTGTTGCAGTCGCACTGTTGTAGACTTCATACGATTTTAGCTTTACTATTGCGGCTTTACCCATTAGTCTAGGAGATTTTACCGTTCTATTAATCCACATTCTTCGACAAAATATACAGTGGTTAAAGAGCGAATTACCGGCTTCTTCTGATGAGTCGCCAGTAAGCACGAAGCCAATGTGCATGTGTTTATACATTCCGTTCATGCAGCCTTTGGTTTATCCTTCTGGTCACAACAGAAATAATTTGTTACTAGGTTCACAACACCTAATACATACTTGCATATATATTAATTCTTCGCAACAAACAGTATCCAAATGTAATATATTGAATTGAATGCTGTCATGCATGCCGCGAAATCTGATAGCTGATATCGATCAAGGCCAGAGTATATGGATTAACTGGAGTAACAGGTGTTCATAAATCTTTGTAATTCTCAATATGCGTGAACTTAAGCATAAATTGATATCCATCAGGTCGGTATCATGTACCGACTCGGAAATCATAGTGTTAGTACCATTGACCTTTTCGGTATAATAGTGTTGGTATCAGTTATTTAAAAAAATTGCCATAGTGATAGTATCATTTACAGACTCGGTATATATATTACATTATGCGAGTTCGTGTTGCAGTCGCACTGTTGTAGACTTCATACGATTTTAGCTTTACTATTGCGGCTTTACCCATTAGTCTAGGAGATTTTACCGTTCTATTAATCCACATTCTTCGACAAAATATACAGTGGTTAAAGAGCGAATTACCGGCTTCTTCTGATGAGTCGCCAGTAAGCACGAAGCCAATGTGCATGTGTTTATACATTCCGTTCATGCAGCCTTTGGTTTATCCTTCTGGTCACAACAGAAATAATTTGTTACTAGGTTCACAACACCTAATACATACTTGCATATATATTAATTCTTCGCAACAAACAGTATCCAACTGTAATATATTGAATTGAATGCTGTCATGCATGCCGCGAAATCTGATAGCTGATATCGATCAAGGCCAGAGTATATGGGTAAACAGGAGTAACAGGTGTCCCGAAATCGTTGTAAATTTCAATTTTGGTGAACTTTAGCATAAATTGATATCCATGAGTTTGGTACCATGTACCGACTCGGAAACCATACTCTCACTACCTTGTATCTTTTTGGTAAAATATTGTTGGTAAAGTTACTAACACAATTGCTTAGTGTTAGTATCCTTTACAGACTCGGTATATATATTATATATTGTAAGTTAGATTTGAAGTTGCATTTTCGTTGACTATATATGATGTTAGTTTCACTATTGCTGGTTTAAACATTCGTCTAGGAGATTGTTCCCTCCTATTATTCCACATAATTTGACCAAATATATAGCGGTTAAGGGGCGTCATACCGGGTCCTACTGATTAGTCGCCAGTAAGCACGAAACGAATAAACACGAGATTAGACATTCCGTTCATGCTGTCTTTGGTTTACCCTTCTGGTCACAATTGAATTAATTTGTTACTAGGTTTGCTAAACCTAATACATATTTGCATATATATTAGTTCTTCGCAACAAACAGTATTTAACTGTAATATATTGAATTGAATGATGTCATGCTTACCGCGAAATGTGATAACTGATATCAATCAAGGCCAGAGTGTATAGATTAACTGGAATAACAGGTGTTCAGAAATCGTTTTTATTCTCAATTTTGGTTAACTTTAGCATAATTTGATATCCATGAGGTTGCTACCATGTACCGACTCGGAAACCATAGTGTTAGTACCTTGTATCTTTTTGGTACAATAATGTTCATATCAGTTACTAACACAATTGCTTAGTGTTAGTATCCTTTACGGACTCGGTATATATATTATATATTGTGAGTTATCTTTGAAGTCGCATTGTCGTAGACTTTATATGATGTTAGCTTCAATATTGCAGGTATACACATTGGTCTGGGAGATTGTTACGTCCTATTAATCCACATACTTTGACCAACTATACAGCGGTTAAAGGGGGTAATACCGGCAGTAAGCACAAAACGAATTTGCATGAGATTATACTTTCCGTTTATGCTGCATTTGGTTATTCCTTCTGGTCACATCTGAACTAATTTGTTACTAGGTTTGCAAGACCTAATACAGACTTCAATATATATTAGTCCTTCGCAACAAACAGTATTTAACTGCTCAGAACTTTAGCATAAATTGATATCCATGATGTTGGTACAATGTAACGTCTCGGAAATCAAAGTGTTAATACCTTGTATCTTCTCGTTAAATTAATGTTGGTATCAGTTACTAACGCAATTGCTTAGTGTTAGAATCAATTACAGACTCGGTATATATATTATATATTGTGATTTAGCGTTGAAGTCGCATTATCGTAGACTTTATATGATGTTAGCTTAAGTATTGCAGGTTTACACATTCGTCTAGGAGATTGTTGCGTCCTAATAATCCACATTCTTTGAACAAACATATAGCGATTAAAGTGTAGGGGTACTTTTTGCTGTTGCTATCTCGTTCCTGATTTTGTACCCCTGCTACTTATCAATGGTGGCCATTATTACTACCCGAGCTCCCAATCAGTCTCTGATCCCTTTCGTGTGGTTGATATAAGAAGGCCGAAGAAAGGTTTCATGTATATATTCCACACAATGTAGCACATATAAATATAATTCACTGTTAATCCGAATTGAAAGAGTTGGTTGGCAATAATACAGATTTTAATGCAAAAGTATGTTTTAAATACCGTTCACAATTAAACTAAATTGTCCGTCTTCTAGACGGCAAAAATAAAAGTGATTTATGTCTATAAAGCGAAATGTTTAGCACAAATATCTGGATTGGCATGAATATAGTCATATGATTGAAAATACATGATAATATGAACATAGTAAAATGATTTATGTTTATAAAGTAAAATGTTTTATACACAAGTGGTTATTGTTACACAAATGTCTGGATTGTAATGAGTAGTCAGACGATTAAAGATACATGATAATATGAGTCTAGTAAAATTATTTATGTTTATAAAGGAACATGTTTTGTGTAAACCGTTTAACGACTTTTATGACAAAAACTCAAAGAATACATGATGATGTTAATGGAGTTAACATTGAAAGTTATCACTAAAATTGACCATGGAAACCGTTTAAAATTTAAATGACAAACAACTCACAAATGTATCGTTCTTTGCTTTCTTTAGTAAACAATCAATCATTTTCATAGTAATGAATAATATAATAAAGTGAGATAAATTCACTGTGATACAATAGTCCACCGCGTGATCCTCTCGGATCGCGCGCGGTTCTGTCTATTTTATAAAACACTATTAATTACAAATAAAATTGCAGTTCAAGAAATATCGATTAAAACTGCTTGAGACTAAAAGAGATTGTTCCTAAAATCACAGCTAAGAGAAATATTGTTTAAGGACAGAGTTAGAATATTTGACCTTAAAGAGCACAGCGTTTGTAAAAATTGACCTTCGTTGGGTTGTAACACGGAGCCGCGTGTTACATACACCCCCCCGACAGTGAAAATTAGTACACAATGAAGGGGGCTAACCTTACAGGTAATGTTATTGCTCTTTCATGCCGTATAACGACTGATTTTGGTTCTGTCAACACTGATACTGGCTCCTCTATTTCTCGCGTTCTTGGACGGATGGTTAGGTCGAAGTGTTCGAGAAAGTCACGTCCAATGATGTTTCATGTCGTGTTGTCGATGATGAACGGATATTTGAAACATCATTTTGAGTTGGAGAACGAGATTGTGTGTACTCGTACCCCAAACGTCGCTATGTTGGAGCCATTCGCGCAGGTCAGACTGTTGGTGTCGACTGGGTGGGTTGGTTCGAGATAATTGTGGCGTAGTGAGCTTACATCTGATCCAGTGTCTATGACAATTCATTCGCCAGAGATTGCGTCACGGATGAGAAAGTATGTTGATAGTGGCAACCGGCGATGAGATTGATTGCTGGCATTTGGGCGTTTGAAGCATGACTTAATTGGAGCCGTCGCTGTAAAGACAATAGTTTGATTGCGCTCTACCGCGAAGGCAACGTGCTTCGAGCCATCAGACGTGGAGCGGCCAACAATTTGGGGTGCTCAGCCTCTGCTGCCGCCGAGGAGGCTGATCCCACCCGACTTCCGAACCTTCCATGGGCGGAATCACCTGAGTTGTTGAGGGTGACCAGGCCCATTTGAACGTCGTGTCTGTGCGCGGGTATGTGCAGCCGTTTCCGAGGCAATAACGTGTATAGTGGCCTTCATTGAAAGTGCTTGAATTTCTCAAAATCTAGCTGTTTATTAATTCCTTACTAGCTGTGAGTTCGACGAACCGGGGCACCATAATGTAGGGGTACTTTTCGCTGTTGCTATCTCGTTCCTGATTTTGTACCCCTACTACTTATCAATGGTGGCCATTATTACTACCCGAGCACCCAATCAGTCTCTGATCCCTTTCGTGTGGTTGATATAAGAAGGCCGAAGAAAGGTTTCATGTATATATTCCACACAATGTAGCACATATAAATATAATTCAATGTTAAACCGAATTGAAAGAGTTGGTCGGCAATAATACAGATTTTAATGCAAAAGTATGTTTTAAATACCGTTCACAATTAAACTAAATTGTCCGTCTTCTAGACAGCAAAAATAAAGGTGATTTATGTCTATAAAGCGAAATGTTTAACACAAATGTCTGGATTGGCATGAATATAGTCATATGATTGAAAATACATGATAATATGAACATAGTAAAATGATTTATGTTTATAAAGTAAAATGTTTTATACACAAGTGGTTATTGTTACACAAATGTCTGGATTGTAATGAGTAGTCAGACGATTAAAGATACATGATAATATGAGTCTAGTAAAATTATTTATGTTTATAAAGGAACATGTTTTGTGTAAACCGTTTAACGACTTTTATGACAAAAACTCAAAGAATACATGATGATGTTAATGGAGTTAACACTGAAAGTTATCACTAAAATTGACCATGGAAACCGTTTAAAATTTAAATGACAAACAACTCACAAATGTATCGTTCTTTGCTTTCTTTAGTAAACAATCAATCATTTTCATAGTAATGAATAATATAATAAAGTGAGATAAATTCACTGTGATACAATAGTCCACCGCGTGATCCTCTCGGATCGCGCGCGGTTCTGTCTATTTAATAAAACACTATTAATCACAAATAAAATTGCAGTTCAAGAAATATCGATTAAAACTGCTTGAGACTAAAAGAGATTGTTCCTAAAATCACAGCTAAGATAAATATTGTTTTAGGACAGAGTTAGAATATTTGACCTTAAAGAGCACAGCGTTTGTAAAAATTGACCTTCGTTGGGTTGTAACACGGAGTCGCGTGTTACATACACCCCCCGACAGTGAAAATTAGTACACAATGAAGGGGGCTAACCTTACAGGAAATGTTATTGCTCTTTCATGCCGTATAACGACTGATTTTGGTTCTGTCAACACTGATACTGGCTCCTCTTTTTCTCGCGTTCTTGGACGAATGGTTAGGTCGAAGTGTTCGAGAAAGTCACGTCCAATGATGTTTCATGTCGTGTTGTCGATGATGAACGGATATTTGAAACATCATTTTGAGTTGGCGAACGAGATTGTGTGTACTCGTACCCCAAACGTCGCTATGTTGGAGCCATTCGCGCAGGTCAGACTGTTGGTGTCGACTGGGTGGGTTGGTTCGAGATAATTGTGGCGTAGTGAGCTTACATCTGATCCAGTGTCTATGACAATTCATTCGCCAGAGATTGCGCAACGGATGAGAAAGTATGTTGATAGTGGCAACCGGCGATGAGATTGATTGCTGGCATTTGGGCGTTTGAAGCATGTCTTAATTGGAGCCGTCGCTGTAAAGACAATAGTTTGATTGCGCTCTACCGCGAAGGCAACGTGCTTCGAGCCATCAGACTTGGAGCGGCCAACAATTTGGGGTGCTCAGCCTCTGCTGCCACCAAGGAGGCTGATCCCACCCGACTTCCGAACCTTCCATGGGCGGAATCACCTTAGTTGTTGAGGGTGACCAGGCCCATTTGAACGTCGTGTCTGTGCGCGGGTATGTGCAGCCGTTTCCGAGGCAATAACGTGTATAGTGGCCTTTATTGAAAGTGCTTCAATTTCTCAAAATCTAGCTGTTTATTAATTCCTTACTAGCTGTGAGTTCGACGAACCGGGGCACCATAATGTAGGGGTACTTTTCGCTGTTGCTATCTCGTTCCTGATTTTGTACCCCTACTACTTATCAATGGTGGCCATTATTACTACCCGAGCACCCAATCAGTCTCTGATCCCTTTCGTGTGGTTGATATAAGAAGGCCGAAGAAAGGTTTCATGTATATATTCCACACAATGTAGCACATATAAATATAATTCAATGTTAAACCGAATTGAAAGAGTTGGTCGGCAATAATACAGATTTTAATGCAAAAGTATGTTTTAAATACCGTTCACAATTAAACTAAATTGTCCGTCTTCTAGACAGCAAAAATAAAGGTGATTTATGTCTATAAAGCGAAATGTTTAACACAAATGTCTGGATTGGCAATGAATATAGTATAGTCATATGATTGAAAATACATGATAATATGAACATAGTAAAATGATTTATGTTTATAAAGTAAAATGTTTTATACACAAGTGGTTATTGTTACACAAATGTCTGGATTGTAATGAGTAGTCAGACGATTAAAGATACCTGATAATATGAGTCTAGTAAAATTATTTATGTTTATAAAGGAACATGTTTTGGGTAAACCGTTTAACGACTTTTATGACAAAAACTCAAAGAATACATGATGATGTTAATGGAGTTAACATTGAAAGTTATCACTAAAATTGACCATGGAAACCGTTTAAAATTTAAATGACAAACAACTCACAAATGTATAGTTCTTTGTTTTCTTTAGTAAACAATCAATCATTTTCATAGTAATGAATAATATAATAAAGTGAGATAAATTCACTGTGATACAATAGTCCACCGCGTGATCCTCTCGGATCGCGCGCGGTTCTGTCTATTTTATAAAAACA
This sequence comes from Eudiplozoon nipponicum, assembly GCA_029291075.1. Lineage (NCBI taxonomy): Eukaryota > Metazoa > Platyhelminthes > Monogenea > Mazocraeidea > Diplozoidae > Eudiplozoon > Eudiplozoon nipponicum. The sequence continues at coordinate 7,705 of JAQBSW010003505.1, forward strand.
CTATTAATTACAAATAAAATTGCAGTTCAAGAAATATCGATTAAAACTGCTTGAGACAAAAAGAGATTGTTCCTAAAATCACAGCTAAGAGAAATATTGTTTAAGGACAGAGTTAGAATATTTGACCTTAAAGAGCACAGCGTTTGTAAAAATTGACCTTCGTTGGGTTGTAACACGGAGCCGCGTGTTACAAAAGGGCGTAATACCGGCTCCTACTGATGAGTCGCCAGTAAGCACGAAACGAATGTGAATGAGATTACACTTTCCGTTCATGCTGCCTTTGGTTTATCCTTCTGGTCACAACTGAACTAATTTGTTACTAGGTTCGCAAAACCTAATACATACTTGCATAAAAATTAGCTCTTCACAACAAACAGTATTTAACTGTAATATATTGAATTGAATGATGTCATGCTTACCGCGAAACGTGATAACTGATATCATTGAAGGCCAGAGTGTACGGTTTAACTGGAGTAACAGGTGCTCGAAAATTGTTGTAATTCTCAACTTGGGTGAACTTTAGCATAAATTTATATCCATCAGGTTGGTATCATGTACCGACTCCGAAACCATAGTGTTAGTATCCGGTACTCATCGATTTCAAAAAAGGTATCAGTTACTAACACAATGGCCATAGTGTTAGTATCCTTTACAGACTCCGTATATATATTATATAGGTTGAGTTAGCATTGAAATCGTATTGTCGTTGACTTCAGATTATGTTAGCTTCACTATTACAGGTTTACACATTCGTCTAGGAGATTGTACCGTCCTATTATTCCACATTCTTCTACCGAATATATAGTGGTTAAAGGGCGTAATACAGGCTCCTACTGATGAGTCGCCAGTAAGCACGAAACGAATGTGCATGAGATTATACTTTTCGTTCATGCTGCCTTTGGTTTATCCTTCTGGTCACAATTGAACTAATTTGTTACTAGGTTCGCAAAACCTAATACATACTTGCATATATATTAGTTCTTCGCAACAAACAGTATTTAACTGCAATATATTGAATTGAATGATGTCATGCTTACCGCGAAATGTGATAACTGATATCGATGAAGGCCAGAGTGTATGGTTTAACTGGAGTAACAGGTGTTCGGAAATTGTTTTAATTCTCAATTTGGGTGAACTTTAGCATAAATTTATATCCATCAGGTTGGTATCATGTACCGACTCGGAAACCATAGTGTTAGTATCCGGTACTAATCGATTTAAAAAGGTATCAGTTACTAACACAATAGCCATAGTGTTAGTATCCTTTACAGACTCGGTATATATATTATATGGTGTGAGTTAGCATTGAAGTCGTATTGTCGTTGACTTTAGATTATGTTAGCTTCACTATTACAGGTTTACACATTCGTCTAGGAGATTGTACCGTCCTATTATTCCACATTCGTCTACCAAATATATAGTGGTTAAAGGGCGTAGTACCGGCTCCTACTGATGGGTCGCCAGTAAGCACGAAACGAATGTGAATGAGATTATACTTTCCGTTCATGCTGCCTTTGGTTTATCCTTCTGGTCACAACTGAACTAATTTGTTACTAGGTTCGCAAAACCTAATACATACTTGCATATATATTAGTTCTTCGCAACAAACAGTATTTGACAGTAATATATTGAATTGAATGATATCATGCTTAACGCGAAATGTGATAATTGATATCGATCAATGCCAGGGTGTTTGGATCAACTGGAGTAACAGGTGTTAATAAATCATTATAATCCTCAATATGCGTGAACTTCAGCATAAATTTATATCCAGCAGTTTGGTGTCATGTAACGCCTCGGAAACCATAGTGTTATTTCCTTCTACCTTTTCGGTATAATAATGTTGGTATCAGTTACTAACACAACTGCCATAGTGTTTGTATCCTTTACAGACTCGGTATATATATTATATATTGTCAGTTAGCGTTGAATTATCCTTATCGTAGAATTTATATGATGTTAGCTTCACTATTGCAGGTTTACACATTAGCCTAGGTGATTGTACCGTCCTATTATTCCACATTCTTTAACCAAATATATAGTGGTTAAAGGGCGTAATACCGGCTCCTACAGATGAGCCGCCAGTAAGCATAACTAATGTGCATGAGATTATACTATCCTTCATGCTGCCTTTGGTTAACCCTCTGGTCACAACTGAACTAATTTGTTACCAGGTTCGCAACACCTAATACATACTTGCATATATATTAGTTCATCGCAACAAATAGTATTTAACTGTAATATGTTGAATTGAATGCTGTCATGCATGCCGCGAAATGTGATAGCTGATATCGATCAAGGCCAGAGTGTGTGGATTAACTGGTGTAACAGGTGTTCAGAAATTGATGTAATTCTCAATTTGGGTGAACTTTAGCGTAAATTCATATCCATGAAGTTGGTACAATGTACCGACTCGGAAACCAATCTGTTAGTACCTTTTATCTTTCTAATTTTAATAATGTTGGTATCAGTTACTAACACAAATGCTAAATGTTAGTATCCTTTACAGACTCGGCATATATATTATATATTGTGAAGTAGCGTTGAAGTCGCATTGTTGTAGACTTTATATGATGTTAGCTTCACTATTTCAGGTATACACATTCGTCTTGAAGATTGTTCGGTCCTATTAATCCACATTATTTGACCAAATATATAGCGGTTAAAGGGCGTAATACCGGCTCCTACTGGTGAGTCGCCAGTAAGCACGAATCGAATGTGCATGAGATTATACTTTCCTTCATGCTGCCTTTGGTTTAACCCTCTGGTCACAACTGAACTTATTTGTTACCAGGTTCGCAACACCTAATGCATACATGCCTATATATTAGTTCTCTGCAACAAACAGTATTTAATTCTTAAAGAGTTAAATAATAAGCAATAGGTTTAGCCCTAAATGAAATCACGTAAAGGTGTTCCAGTTTTTCTCTCATAGGCTACTGCTTTAGTTATAATTATAACTAAATAATAGGATTAAGGCCATGCGTGGTCAGTCAAACGTAATTAAAATATACAGTAACAAGAAGCTTAATATGATTAAATACAATTTTCAGCTCCGAGAGCATGTAACCTAAATATTTCACATTGAATTATAAATTGACTGTGTTTATGGTATGTTTTACCGAGTGTTGCGGTATTTTACATTTTTTGTGACCAGAAGAACGCCTTGAAGTATTATGTGACGTTTGAGCATTTAAAATAAAACGGTATTGGTTATTGTGATTAGAAGACTAATGAGTTGAGAATAGTTCATATAGCGGTTTCGCGATGGTCGTTTTCTCAATCCATTTGTAATAGTTAAATCAGATAGTCTATTGAGGATTAAGGTGATATGACAATTGATTCTTTTTTGATGATTTTTCCGATTAATCTATACATCTTTAATAACAATAGCAACAAAGTTTGAAATTATTTGTTATTTATTTTAAAAAAAACAGGTTCTGCTAATAAATGAAATAATTTTTGGCGAAACTGGATTAACCGAAATTACTTGATCTGCGTTTTGACTAACGCAGTTTTTGTTTCAGTAGTTTTCTTTCTTTAACAAGATATTTCGGCTGCCTTTATCAGCAGCCTTCTTCAGTTGGCCCATCCTCACCAGCTTAAAAAACAAACAAATGAAACAAGCACGATACTTCCTCTGGCCAAATTATTTGTACTTCAGATTGATCTGTAACTAGTTATTCGCGTGTAAGATATGTGCGTGTGTGAGTGCATTTCCATAGCTCTTATTTTCATCTAACTAAGTGAGGCTAAGTTCTGCTATTATTATATACCATTTGAAAATGAATTTTTAAATAGATACAGGAAATTATATACATCATAAAAGTTTCCATGATATATATATATATATATATATATATATATATATATATAATAGAACGTAGATTACTGATTCATTCTCTTAATAATTAGATACCGTAGTCATTTAGTTGGGGTGAGTGGGTAAAATATAATAATAATAATAATAATAATAATAATAGCCAATATTTATAATACATTTATTTGGCAACAAAGACCAACACGCCCAACCATTGAAATAAATAATCAAAGGTAGGATATATAGAGATGATGGCTCGTCTGTCTAGTTGTACGGAAACAAAATTGGCGTTACTGATGTTGCTAATGTTGGTAAACAAGGCCAAAAATCAGCGTATGTGAAAGGTAGGAGACAGCACTTCAGAGACACGCACAGCAGAAGGCAATCGCGACAATTAAACTGCATGTTAAATTCACTGTGCTTAAATGACTATATAATAGCCATATATGGCTACCTGCGTAGTTAACGGCAATTTTGCTTTTTTCTCATTGATGCAGCGTAAATCGAATTCAATTTAATTTAGGCAATATGTCGGCAATTGCTTTGAGCCGTTACAATGTAAAACTTAGAATTTAAAACGGACATCAAAAGATTAAAAATCTATTCTAGCAGGCTAAGAAACTAGTTAAATATAAAGCAAATAGTTTTATCCCTAAAGAAGATCACGTAAAGCTGTTCCACTGGTTCTCTCATAGGCTACTGCTTTAGTTATAATTATAACTAAATACTGGGATTGGGGCCATGCATGCTCAGTCAAAAAATTGGAAAATGTACAATATAAAAAAGATATCACATCACATAAATATGTGCAATTAGTCTCATGTAGATAAGTAAATCTCACTAGTTGTACTGTACAATATATCAACATCAGAAAGTTCGGCTGTAAAGAATAATAGATTCATCATCAAAATAGGAAAAATTAAGGTATAATTCGAGTGTAACATTATGCAAAAAATGAGAACCATGACTAGCAATTGATTGTATGTATTGTTGACTAACATGATGATATAATGCATAACATTTCAATTTTAATAATACAAAACTTGGAAATAAAAATCTCAAGAAATTATGTTGCTGATAACAATTATCCTTGTCTTTTATTCAACCATGAGAAAGTATTATCATAATCAAAATAAAAATATCAGCAGGATTGTAGACTTTTTCTAGTTCAGTAGATAAAAATTTAAAAGACATCTTAGATGGAGGCGTTTCTCTAAGCCCCTTTGGCAATTGATTATAAATTTTGTAGATTTTCGAAAAAGAGAATAACTTGCTCGCAACATTCCCCACCAAAGGAGGAGATATTGCCAAATGTCCAGATCTAGTTCCAACTTCATGACTCTTTCTTATGGATTCATATAGGCACCAGTCCACTGGTTCAAATGGAAAACTTTTATGCAATAGCACATCCTCCGAAACCATAAAGTTTGCAGTGATACAAACTGTAATCTAGTGGCGTATATAGTGCAGGAGATAGTGTAACACGCGGCTCCACGTTACAACCCAACGATGTTCAATTTTGACAAATATAGTGCTCTTTAAGGTCAAATAATCTAACTCGGTTCTTACACAATATTTCTCTTAACTGTGATTTTAGAAACAATCTCTGTTAGTTTCAAGCAGTTTTAATTGAAATTTATTGAACTGCAATTTTATTTGTAATATATCGGGTTGTTTATTAAATATACTCACCCGCGCGCAAAACGCATGGAACATGCGGTGCATTATTGTGCCACAGTGGATTTATTTCGCACAGTTGGATTATTCGCAGTTTACGCAAGGAATTTACTGTTCGCATTTAATAATGTCTATCCGAATTTAAGAGAACAATGGATTATTATAATGACATAAGTCAAAAACATAGCAAACAGTGAACTAATTATTTGTGAATTTTTGTCATTGAAGTCTTTACACGAATTTCATCCATTTATTTTCAGTGACAACTTTTAACAGTGACTATGTTCATATCATCATGTATTTTCAATCGGTTGCATATATTCATTTCAATTCAGACATTTGTGAAAGAATAATTGCTTGTGTGTAAGATATGCAACTTTATAAACAGCGTTCATTTTGCTGCCGTCTAATACACGGACAATTTTGTTTAACTGTGACTTGTGCATAAGACATTCAACTTTGTGAACAATGTTCTTACTTTTTGCCGTCTAGAGTACGGACAATTTAGTTTGACTGTGACTGGTGTTTAAGTCATTCACTTATGTTAAAATTTAATTTCATTGCCGTTTAGAGCACGGTCAATTTGGACTACTTATGATTCCATACGCGGTGTTATTTACAATACATATGTGATCATTCGCATTGGTCTTCTCTCATCACCCATCGGGTAAAAGCCGGGGATTAATCATGTGCACGGATCTCCACAGCCGCTACCAAACCAATGTAGGGAATAATTAATCTCGCAAAAGCCCCCTACATAAATGGTGCCCCGGTTCGTCGAACTCACAGCCAGCAAAGAATTAATAAACATCTAGATTTTGAGAAATTCAAGCACTTTGGATGACTACTACAAAGGAAAGTAAACTCTAAGACACATATCACAGAAAAACACCCTCTCGGGATTACAATGCTCGAAGACAGCTGCACGATGACGGGTGAGGACGATGTTACACTGCCATCTATTCTCGACAACACTCATACGCATAAGATGAGGTCCAGTTCAGGAAATGCAGGAAGCCCGATGGTGAGCCCAGCAACAGACCGCACCAACACATGGACACAGTATAAAATATGTCAATTTGATCCAGAATACCTTGACGCGTGGGTCGACGATGTTACTTTATTGGCCAAGGTGTCCAATATAACAGACGAGGGCTCAATATTTTTGAGTTTTTCAGGGCTTGGGAGACAATCCCAATGTCTTTCAGACGCGGACTCAAAGATATACTGCATCAATACACTGAGGGCACATGTGCGCAGCCATGGCAGAGCCGGCAACGCGCCGTCAAGCAGCGTTTGACACCAGATCGAGAAGACAGGCTTACAGAATTAATGAGCCAGATGTCCCTAGGTAGCCGCACGCCTTCTGAGCTATTTAGGGAGATGGAGCAGAATGCCTTGGAATTCAACCTGCCCAAGGAAATCGTAATGCGACTTTTCATACAGAATCTCCCGCCGGCACTACAAGAGATGGCCACGTTCCTGCGCGAATCCCTCGAAGTACAAGACGACGTTCTGCCGGCACGTCTAGGCAAGTGGTGGAAGAAACACCACTACAGCTCACCTGCCCAAGAGAAAGGCCACATCACCTCAAGACTGTTCGAATCACAATCCACCGCATCATCAGCCGGAACAAATGTCACGAATGAACGCCTCATCAGCCTGCTCGAGAACCTCACCGTCAGGCCAAATTTGGCCTCAGTCGATGCCGTCCATAATAGACGCGACCAGAGCAGGCGTGACCAGCGTCGACCACCGTCCCGGAATAGCGCCAGGAAGTCGACGTCGAGAGACCGGGCCACAGTGCCACAGTTACCAGCGGAGTGGTGTCCGAATCACCGCAGCTATGGCCACTCCACACGTTATTGCCTCAGAAACGGCTGCACATTCCCGCGCACAGACGCGACGTTCAAGTGGGCGCGGTCACCCTCAACAACTCAGGAGGATCCGCCCATGGAAGGTTCGGAAAACTGCTGGGGTCAGCCTCCTCGGCGGCAGTAGAGGCTGAGCACCCCAAGATCGTTGGCCGCTCCACGTCTGAGGGCTCGAAGCACGTTGCTTTCGCGGTAGAGCGCAATCAAACTATTGTATTTACAGCGACGGCTCCAGTCAAGTCATGCTTCAAACGCCCAAATGCCAGCAACCAGTCTCATCGTCAGTTGCCACTATCAGCACCTTTTCTCATCCGTGACGCAACCTCTGGCGAATTATGTCTCATAGACACTGGATCAGATGTAAGCTTACTACGCCACAATTATTTCGAACCCACCCTCCCAGTCGACACCAGCAGTCTGACCTGCGCCAATGGCTCCAACATAGCGACGTTTGGGGTACGAGTACACACAATCTCGTTCTCCAACTCAAAAAGATGTTTCAATTATCCTTTCATCATCGCCAACACGACAAGAAACATCATTGGACGTGACTTTCTCGAACACTTCGACCTGACCATTCGTCCAAGAACACGAGAGATACGCACTGCAGACAATCAGTTGCTTACATCAGCGCTAAAACATAAGACTCGCGCCGAAGCAGTCTCGTCGTTACAGCTAATTCCTCCAGTTCATCATGTACCGTAACTGGACGATATTCTGAAACGTCATGAAGAAATTTTCAAACCTATCTCCTTCATGCCCGATCTCGAGAGGAAGCGTGCAAACACAGCCCATCGTATCATCTTGTCGAAACCACTTCCTTATCCTCCACGAGCACGTCCATTGGCACTACACAAACATAAAGCCGCCGAGCAAGAATTTGCCATGCTACGTCAACAAGGCATCTGTACACGATCCAGCTCAACTTTCGCGTCGCCTGTGGTAGTAGTACCAAAAGAGTGAACCAGAAACATTCAGGGTGTGCGGGGATTATCGAATTCTCAATTCTTGCACACAGTCTGATTCGTACATCCTGCCAAATCCAGCTGACCTACTCAGATCTGCTATCGGTCATGCTGTGTATTCAAAACTTGACCTAGTCAAAGCCTACTATCAAGTACCGATGGACAAAGACTCAGTATCATATACTGCACTCAGATTCACCGGAGGTGGTACACATGAATATCACTATATGCCTTTCGGTCTCAAGAATGCCTCGCAAACATTCCAACGCGTTATGGACGAAATACTAGATGGTCTACCATTTGTAATTCCATATCTAGACGACATCCTGGTATTCTCCAACTCAATGTCCGAACATATACAACATATTGAGATCCTGCTCACACGTCTAGCAGACTATGGCCTCCGACTTCATGGCAACAAATGCGTCTTTGCACAGAAATCAATTGAATTCCTCGGTCATCAAATTTCCGAAGAAGGCATGACACCTATACCTACTAAGGTTCGTGGTGCTATTCAAGATCTACAGCCTCCAACCACCGTTCGGGCATTACGACGATTCTTGGGCAAGATGACCTACTATTCTCGATTTGTACCCTGCCTTGCCCAGATTCTGGCACCTCTTCACAAATATCTCGTGCCAGAAGACCGTTTCGTCAAAAAATCACAACCGATTCAGCTCAACGTGGACGACATGCAGGCTTACGAGGATGCCAAAAGGGCCCTATGCAAAGCGACCATGCTACATTCCCCGGATTGGTCTCAACCTTTTGAATTGATAACTGACGCATCCGACGTTGCCATAGGCGCAGTACTTCAACAATTCATCAATGACATACACCAACCTATCGCTTTCTATTCGCAAAAACTACATCCTCGCGAGACGCGATATGATACATTAGAAAAAGAGTTACTCGCAATCTACCGGTCGATCCTACACTCCCACACCTATCTGGATGGCCGAAAGTTCAAGATCTAAACAGACCATCTTCCTCTACTTCCGATGCTCAGAGGAAAGAAAGAGCATTTATATTCACGACGTGTCAACTCACAACTTACACGAATACACGAGTATGAATATGAAGTCACTCATGTCGAAGGATCAGAAAATGTGGTCGCAGACCCCCTAAGCCGACCTGCAGATCTTTGGGCCTCAATATTGTGTGCTTCACCTATAAGCACTCAGGAATTGCAAGCAGCTCAGCAAGATGATCCATCATTTCGGACAATTGATGTCAATCGACTGAAAACACTTGATTAGGATGGAACTCTGCTGCAGTGTGAAATAACTGGCGTGGGCCCTCAGCCTTTATACCTGAAAAACTGCGTCACAAGATCTTCGAAGTCTACCATTCAATGAGCCACCCATCTGGCGAAGCATCAGTGGAAATTCTATCCAGAACGTACTTTTGGCCTGGCATGCGGCGAGATATCAAGATGTAGTCAAAACAATGTCTAGAATGTCAGAAATGCCAAGTGACGAGACAAACCAAAACGGCGCCACAAGTCATTCAAGTGCCCAAAGTCCGGTTTACGCACATACACGTTGATCTGGTAGCCTTACCTGCCGTGAACAAAATGCGATATCTACTGTCAATACGGGATCGCACCACTCGATGGTATGAAGCCATACCACTGCCAGACATGAAGCAAGAAACTGTCAGTCATGCTTTAGAGCTCAATTGGTTCGCTCAGTTTGGTGCTCCAGCTGAAGTGACAACCGTCATGCTTTTACAGTTCCGCAACGAAAGTTTATCTCTACTGCAATACTATGAGGTATAAAAAACTCCAGCGTGCAGCTCGTCGAGAACAAATGGTTTCGTCGAAAGTACGCAGAGAACAAACGGCGCTCAGACTGGCCAGAAGAAAATTGGCTTGGCTTCCTGAAAAGTACTCTATCAATTATGCAAGACATCGTGAGCCGATCAAATGTAGTTCCGCTGAAATTGGCGGCTGACAGAACGGGTCTATCACGCTCTGAAACTGCGATAACGATGAACGATCCGGCATTTCTGTTTCCACTTCGCAGTTACCTACAGTATAACGCTCAGAATTGGCCGATCTGTCCTACACGTCAGCAACATGGTCCAATTTATAAACGCAAAGATTTTGATAGCTGCAAATGGTTCTTCGTCAACAACGACATGGATAACAGGATTCTAGCCAAACCGAAGCGCGGTCCTTATCGTGTGTTAGATCGACGTCAGAATTACATCATTTTGGAGATTAATGGCAAAGCTGAAGCTGTCTCCAAACACAGACTATCCCCGGCCGACGTTGATCCAAATGACCCGCTGTTCCGCGATGTTGACCTATCAGGCGGTGAAGAAACGATGACTCCACCTCCAGACAGTTTTGCTGACTACGGACTGACGCCCGACATCTCAACAACAACCGAGCCAACTGACGCCGTCACGCCGCCGCGAGATATAGAGGAACCAGAATCAATGTCGACAGAGCCAACATCAGTGGTTACACGTTACGGCAGAGCAATAACACCTCCTGTAAGGTTAGCCCCCTTCATTGTGTACTAATTTTCATTGTCGGGGGGTGTATGTTATGTAACACGCGGCTCCACGTTACAACCAAACGATGTTCGATTTTGACAAATGAAGTGCTCTTTAAGGTCAAATAATCTAACTCGGTTCTTACACAATATTTCTCTTAACTGTGATTTTAGAAACAATCTATGTTAGTTTCAAGCAGTTTTAATTCAGATTTCTTGAACTGCAATTTTATTTGTAATTAATAGGGTTGTTTATTAAATATACACACTCGCGCGCAATACGCATGGAACATGCGGTGGATTATTGTGTCACAGTGGATTTATTTCGCTCAGTTGGATTATTCGCAGTTTATGCAAGGGATTTACTGTTCACATTTAACTATGCCTATCCAAATTTCAGAGAACAATGGATTATTATAATGACATAAGTTAAAAACATAGCAAACAGTGAAATAATTATTTGTGAATTTCTATCATTGAAGTCTTTACACGAATTTCATCCATTTATTTTCAGTGACAACTTTTAACAGTGACTATGTTCATATCATCATGTATTTTCAATCGGTTGCATATATTCATTTCAATTCAGACATTTGTGAAAGAATAATTGCTTGTGTGCAAAATATGCTACTTTATAAACAGCGTTCATTTTGCTACCATCTAGTACATGGACAATTTTGTTTAACTGTGACTTGTGCAGAAGACATTCATCTTTGTGAACAATGTTCTTATTTTTTGCCGTCTAGAGTACGGACAATTTAGTTTGACTGTGACTGGTGTTTAAGACATTCATTTGTGTTAAAATTTAATTTTATTGCCGTCTAGAGCACGGTCAATTTGGATTACTTATGATTCCACACGCGGTGTTTTTTACAATACATATGTGATCATTCGCATTGGTCTTCTCTCATCACCCATCGGGAAAAAGCCGGGGATTAATCATGTGCACGGATCTCCACAGCCGCTACCAAACTAATGTAGGGAATAATAAATCTCGCAAAAGTCCCTTACAATAGGACTAATTTGTTTCACAACTTTTCTTTGTACAGATTCTATCTTATTGGACAAACCCTTTTTTAATGGATTCCAAGTAGCGACAGCATATTCTAGTATTGGTCTAATCCATATTATATACATTTTAAGTTTTATGTCATTCGATAAGATATTTCGATTTATTAGTGCCCATTCGTTCTTGGCACTGCCTACTATACTTTCAATATGTCTCTCAGCAGAAGCTGTACATTGAATAGTTATGGCTAAATCCTTAATATCTTGCATTAGTTTAATCTCAAACACATCATTAATCACAGCATCATGAAAATAAACATAATGAAAGTTTGCTCTGTTACCTATTTTTAAAGCTCTCGTCTTTTTATTGTTTATTCTCAGCCCTAGTGTAATCAAATATCTACTCAAATCATACAAATCTAATGTCAAATTATTTTTGGAGAATTCGACATTTTTTTGATCACTTGGGAAGATTATTTTTAAATCATCAGCGAATTTGCAAACTCGACCGTTAAGGATCATAGTTTCCAAATGTGCAAATATGATTTTAAATAAAATTGGACCCAAACTTGATCCCTGTGGAATTCCAATTGTTACTCGTTTCGATTTTGATATCAAATCGTTTACTTTAATACTCATTCTTCGATTATATAAATAGTATTTAAGTAATCTAAAAATATTCGGATCAATATTCAAGAAACTAATCGCATTCAAAATAGCATCAAAAGATATAGAGTCAAAAAGCTTTTGAGATATCTATAAATACAATTAATGCATCTAACTTATTCTCATCTAATGTAATTACATGTTTCCATACAAACATACGTTCTAAATGATCTAATATCAATCGTTCTATTATCTTGTAAAACGTGTGGAGGAAGTTAAATCCTCCGCCTTATGTAAAATAACATTGACTGATAAATTTAAACCACCATAGCTGATTGTAACGAATTTTATTTAAAAAGAATTTTTTCTTTTTATTTTCCAGAACATTCTTTGTTTAAATACTTGATTTTAAATTGTGCGCTAATTTCAGTTTTCGAATATCTCGCTACGTGACTGGTATTGTAATTTTGGTCTGCTGCATTTTAACATTTTTCTATAGTAAACGATTACATCATTATCAAATATATTTCTCCATCAATTGCCTTTGTTCTGATATAAAATAACATTGAAGTGGAGCCTTGGAACAGGTATACTTGATTTTATCGTTGGTTCACGTATATATCATAACAGATTATTGCTGAGTGGAACAGCTTTCCATTCCGACTTTTACTTTCCGATTGCCTAACAGTAAGTATCGATTTAATTGTTATCTCATATATTCATGGATACCGATATTAAATTTGAGGACACAAGTAGGTTAGTGCAGGACATAGCGGACTTGAACTTAAGTGACGCAAACAATAATATAAGCCTATCAGACTCTACTGTGAATTTTAGGACTTCCAGCGATCTGGCATCTATGGGGCTTACAGACTCGAATAGGTTAGGGGCCTCAACAAAATTTGGCGACCGCGCCAGTCCAAGAATTTTAAGTCTACCACAGTATAAATCAGAAAAACATTCAAGTTGGGTAGGAGATGCCCAAATGATATTCAGTGCTTATAATATCGTGAACCCTATGGAGAAATTTGTTGCAGCATGGATGGCATTGCCTGAAAATTTCCGAAATGCCTTGGAAAATTTCAGAGACAGAACTGTGGAAGAAAAGCCGTACAATGCATTTGAGTTATTAATGGCTGAAATTCAACAGATATATCAGCCTGGAAGATCAGCGCAAATGTGCGAATTATTACGCTTAGTTAGAAAAAATGGGGCGTCAACTACCGTCCGAATTTTATGAACGCCTTTGCACAAAAGCTTCCAGGTTGAATATATCTAGAGATGTAGTCAACTCCATTTTTACAGCTGAGCTACCAATTAGGCTCAGAACAACATTGGAAGTATTTGACACAATGAGCATAGATTGGCCAACAAAACTCAGAGGGTTAGACGGCGTGTATAAACAGCAAGAACCACAAGTACATGCTGTAATAGCAGATTCTGTAACGATGCAGCCAGTCAGGGCAGATACCGAAAACCACCTGACTATACAAGAAACTTTGCGTTTCTTATGTAGAGAAGTTGCTAGCTTGCGTAGTGATATTGCACAACTTCAGAGTCAGGATAAGTATAATAGACGTCGAGGGAGTCACTCGCGTCAACGCTTCGAAGGGCCACGCGGATGGTGTAAGGCACATTGCGAATACGGACGCAGTGCGAAGTGCCAAGGTGAGAATTGTATTTACCCGCGATTAGGTGGACCCAGATGGAAAGGAAGCACAAAACCGGTTGAGAGAAATCCATCACCGGGAAAAGGACAAAACCCCCGCTAGTAGGAGCCGTAGGGGGGTTCCATTGCAAAGGCTCCCAGATATGCCTTTAAAAGGCATACTCAAAGCTAAAGATGCGACTAGAGCAAATAGCACCGAGATAGAAGGCAAGAGAGTCCGATTCTCACTAAGCGGAGATCTGGAAAACATTGCCGGATTGTCCAGCAACAAGTTCATTATTAAGGATGAATTATCTGGATTAGAATTTCTCATTGATACGGGTGCTGAGGTAAGCATAGTTAGGTCAGACGTGGTGGAAGCAGATTGCCCCACATTTGATTATCAACCCACATTTGATTATCAACTATGGGCCGCTAACGGTAGTCCGATAGGAGTGAAAGGGATGAAAGAAATGTCGGTAACGTTAGGCCAGAAATCTTCCTTCCAATGGAATTTTCTAGTAGCCGATGTCAAGGACCATATAATTGGCATGGATTTCTTGACACATTTCAAGCTGACATTAGACGCCAAGGCTAGGACTATCGCAGAAGGCAAAGGGATATCAACACCTACTGATTCTAACACATCGGCAGTTAGAACGGTTATTTTACCTCATCCAACGGTCGCACATGACTTTGCCGATATAATCGAGAAGCACCTAGCAGTGTTTCAAACTTTCAGGGCCAAAAGGATAGGTTTGAAGACAGGAGTAGAACATTAGATAGAATTGGTGGCTCCGTTGCCTTGTTCACCAAAGGCTCAACCATTGGCACAACACAAGCAACAGGTTGCTTTGTCAGAATTTCACCAATTGCGCAAAGAGGGGATTTGTAGAAGGTCAAATTCCAATTTTGCTTCCCCAATAGTGGTAGTTCCCAAACCTCAACCGGGTCAATGGAGGGTTTGTGGGAATTATCGTCTATTAAACTCAGTGACGAAGGGTGATTCTTATCCTCTTCCTAACCAGAGTACTTTACTCCGAGATATAATGGGATATGAGGTTTATTCAACTTTAGATCTCCAGAAAGCGTACTATCAGGTACCAGTGGAAGAAAGTTCGATACCACTCACCGCAGTCAGATTTCCAGGAGGGGGATCGTATGAATTTCTTCGAATACCTTTTGGTTTGAAAAATGCCAGTCAGACATTCCAGCGTTTGGCTGAAGAAATCCTTCAGAATTGTCCATTTGCGAGAGTATATATAGACGACATAATAATTTTTAGTCGCTCACGAAACGAACATCGCACGCATTTGGAAACGGTTTTGACCAGGCTGGAACAATATGGATTAGTGGTCAAACCTAATAAGAGTAATATCGGTTGCACTTAAGTTAAATACCTTGGTCATATACTTTCCAAAGACGGAATTAAACCTTTGGAAGATAAGATCCAAGCTATAAAGGACGTAACGGAACCCCGAACTGTACGCCAGTTGCGAAGGTTCTTGGGTATGATCAGCTATTACCGTCGATTCATTCCAGGTCTAGCCGGAATTCTTGGATCATTAACACGCCATCTTACTCGTGAAAAGAGCACGATCAAGAAGTCTTGGCCTATAAACTTGAGTCCAGAAGACCGAGAAAATTTCCAAAAGGCCAAGGAAATTTTAAGTGACATAACCACATTAGCACCTCTAGATTGGTAAAAACCTTTCGAGCTAATCACAGATGCCTCAGATGTTGCATTAGGGGACGTGCTACAGCAACGAGATCAGAACATAGTAAGACCGATTGGGTTTTATAGCCGTAAGCTTAATGATCGAGAAAAACGTTATGATACGTTTGGCAAAGAACTTCTAACAGTATATGCCACCATGCTACACTTCGAGCATTACTAAGATGGTCATAAGTTTAAGTTATTGACCGATCATAAGCCGCTGATCAGCATACTTCTTAAAACAGCTAAGCCTAATTACTCTCGTGCAGTAAATTCCCAAAAAACACTGTGTCTCATATTGCTGGTAAGTAGAATGTGGTTTCAGTGTGTTTGTTATGCGAAACATCTAGATGTCAACCACGACCATATATGCTATTGGAGTTACGGGCCAAGATCATCAAAGTGTTACATGACATGGGTCATCCATCAATTAAAGCCACCATTCGATTAATCAACAACAGATACGTATGGCCGCACATGTCTAAAGACATACGGGTATGGGTAAGAGCCTGTGCCAAGTGTCAAACGTGTAAGGTGTGGAGACATACCAGAACCGAGATAAAGAACATTGGAATACCAATTGGACGGTTCAGACACGTACACATAGACATTGTCGAGATGCCTGAAGTAAATGGAAACAAATACTTGCTGACTATGGTAGATAGATTTAGTCGTCAATTTGAAGTGGCGATTTTAAAAGACATGACAGCGCAAGAAGTCTTGTTCGCGTTTCTACATAATTGGATATCACGTTATGGTGTTCCGGAAAAGGTCAATAGTGATCGTGGTAGTCAATTTATGTCAGAGCTTTTCGCAAGATACCTCAACATCATGGGAACAACTATATTACATACTAGCGCGTATAACACATGAGCTAATGTGATGGTAGAAAGGCTACATCGTGAACTGAAAGCTGCATTAAGGTGTACTAGTAGAACAAGCTGGATACACGATCTTCCTATAGTACTACTCGCCATGCGCAACAGATATAGGGCACAATTAGGAACTTCCATAGCAGAATTGGTTTATGGAGAACCATTAAGGATGCCTGGAGATCTTCTAATAGAAACTCCAAGTAGTCTTGATTGGGCTTCTAGTTATGTAGATTGGTTTGTAGGAGCACTTAGAGACAAGATGTGTCGTTTTGGCCACGACCAAAACTAGAAAAGCTAAAACCAAATGCTATGTGTCCTCTGATTTAAAATCGGCTTCGCATGTGTATATAACTAATGAGAATAGGAAGAACTGCCTGACACCATTTTACAAAGGACCATACAAGGTCAAGAGGATGACTGACAAGAATGTCATCATAGAAATAAATGGCATTGAGGATTGTGTTACGTTGGATCGCTGTATTCCCCAGTTTATCTGGATTGACGGTATGACTGAATTAACAGATGTGTTGAATGACCGTTCCATGGGCGAATCTGATGTGTGCAATCCCATCATGCAGGCACATAATGAAATGCAGAACTCTGAAGAAGCGTTGTCTAATATAGCAAAATCTTATTCTACTGAATCACAGCATGAAAACTATTTGTCGATACCAGATGATTTTGAAGAACCAGCGAATGTTGTACCGGGCGAGATGACGACGTCAGGGGCGCCAGTATGCACAACTCGTTCTCGAAGAGTGCCTCGTTAGCCGAAGAACTATGATTACGTCTATTACTAGACGCCTTTTTTGAGAAGGTGGTGTATGTGGACGATGTTCAATCCTCCGCCTAATGTAAAATAGCATTGACTGATAAATTTAAACCACCATAGCTGATTGTAACGAATTTTATTTAAAAAGAATTTTTTTTTCTTTTTATTTTCCAGAACATTCTTTGTTTAAATACTTGATTTTAAATTGTGCGCTATTTTCAGTTTTCGAGTATCTCGCTACGTGACTGGTATTGTAATTTTGGTCTGCTGCATTTTAACATTTTTCTATAGTAAACGATTACATCATTATCAAATATATTTCTCCATCAATTGCCTTTGTTCTGATATAAAATAACATTGAAGAGGAGCCTTGGAACAGGTATATTTGATTTTATCGTTGGTTCACGTATATACCATAACAGATTATTGCTGAGTGGAACAGCTTTCCAACTTTCACTTTCCGATTGCCTAACAGTAAGTATCGATTTAATTGTTATCTCATATATTCATGGATACCGATATTAAATTTGAGGACACAAGTAGGTTAGTGCAGGACATAGCGGACTTGAACTTAAGTGACGCAAATAATCATATAAGCCTATCAGACTCTACTGTGAATTTTAGGACTTCCAGCGATCTGGCATCTATGGGGCTTACAGACTCGAATAGGTTAGGGGCCTCAACAAAACGAAGGGATAATAGAGATTAGTCTATAATCACTGGCGCACGTTGGCTTACTTACTTTTGGCAACGGTTTAGCTACTATCGTTAGAATATCGATTGGTAATTTCCCATTCTTCAAAATTCTATTTATAAAATTGCAGAGCGCATTCATAAAATTTAAAGGTAATTGAAGTAGGTTATCAATCGATATACCAAGGTGATCTTTTTGTTTTTTTGATTTTATTTTTAACATTAATTTTATCAATGCATCACTGTCAATAACAAGTCCTGGTTCCTGGTCTCCCGAAGGATCAGGTAGATCCATGAAATTGCTTTCATTCTGTGGATTACATATCAAATTGCCAAATACTTCATCCAATTCACAGAGAAATTCATACTCAGTTTTATCCACAGGTAATATAAGCTTTAATTTTTCCTTATATTTACTGTAGTCTGTGAGGAGTTTGTATCCTAGTCTAGGATTACTCTTCAGTTTGGCCAAAATAATTCTTTCTGATCTTTGACGGATTATCAGCAGTGATGAATCTAACCTCATTTTTTAATACTATTGATAAGACTACACTTTATTATATTATCTCGTTTAATTCTTAGTTTACATAATTTCCTATTGATTCGTTTCGGTATAATATCCGTAAACGTAGATGCCTGAAATATAACAGATAATAACGATGAACGGAAGAAACAAATTCGTCGGTGTTCATTATATAAAAACTTTTTCATAATCAATCATTATGCTTAACTCTACAAAGATTTCAGTTGATTCTGGAACATTGCACGTGTTCATTTCCAAAATTAAGTTTTTGTGTTTTGCTACTTAAGATGTTCAATTGTAAAATAACTTGTTTGTGATCCAATTCTTTGAAATAGTTTACAACATCATAACTGTGTGATTTCACCGTTTCAATTTCTAAGTATACATGATCTAAGCATATGGCTGTTTTGTGATGGTCGTTGTCTCAATCCATTTTTAACTTTAAGGAAGTTTGACTAGATAGACGCACATTTATATGTTGACTCGCATGTGGTTATTGCACTCCAATTCATTATGACGGTTTAAGCATTAATCATTGTATGTAGAATCTGCTTTAGCAGCTTGTGTGCAACAGGAAATCACTTGGTAATAGTTAAATCAGATAGTCTATTGAGGATAAAGATTATATGACAATTGATTCTTTTTTTATGATGTTTCTGATTAATCTATAAATCTTGAGTAACAATAACAAAAATGTTTGAAATTATTTGTAATTTATCTTTTTTTAAAACAGGTTCTGCTAATAAATGTAATAATTTTTAGCGAAACTGGATTAACCAAAAGTACTTGATCTGCGTTTTGACTATCGCAGTTTTTGTTTCAGTAGTTTAATTTCTTTAACAAGATGTTTTGCTGTTTATTTATCATGACATTTTTATATGATCGTCTAATATATAACTAACATAAAAACAAATAATGAAACATGCAGTATTTATATTTGTATTTATATAACTAAATTTAATCTTTATTGTTGTTTATTGTCTTTTTATGGCTTTGTGTGTAGGTACATTTTCATATCTCTTACCTTTCATCATTATGTGATTTAAGTTCTGCTGTTATTCTTATATTGCAATGATTTTAATGAATACGGAAATTATATGTATCATAAGAAGTTTCGTGATATATATATATATATAATAGAACATGAACTACTGATTCATTCTTAATAATTAGATACCAATGATTATTTTAGCGGGTAAGTGGGTAAAATATATTACTAATAATAATAATAATAATAATAATAATAATAATAATAATAATAATAATATTGATAAAACATTTATTTGGTAACAAAGGTCAACATGCCAACCATTGAAATAACAAATCAAAAGGTGGGATATGTAGAGATGATGATTCATTTAACTAAATTAGCATATATTAATAGGTAATAAGAATAATTAATAATATTAATAATAGTAATAATAATAATAATAATAATAATAATAATAATAGTAATAATAATAAATTTATTGAACAACAAAGGCCAACTTGACCAAAAATTGAATTGATAAATTAAAATTCAAAAGTAGGGATATGTAAAATTGAATGCAATAGTGACTAGAAAAGTATTTGACGATAAGACTGATGGGAGTTGTGAAAGAGAAGCGCTTTTATTTACTTCGTTATAGTTCCTTTTAAGGAGAAAGAGATTCCATTTGACTAGGTAAGTATCGACTAGATTAAGGCTCGAGGAGTGTCAGGATTTGCTACTTCCGGATGAACGATTTTAAGACTGTGTTGGAAGGCGAGGAAGAACCAGCCTCAGAAATCAAGCGTCGGCATTCTTTGTCGTAAATTTCGAGTTTCTGTAAGTTAGTATTGACTAGAGTAAAGTCGACTAGATTGAAGCTTGTTGAGAGTCAAAAATATCAGTGTCGTTGCAGGTTCCACTGACTTCTAGCTAGATAAATTAAGACTGTTGGAGGTAAGGAAGAACCAGTGTCATTGTATTCTACCAGATTATCATAATATCTTAATTTCGATAGTTTATGAAACGAAATAGAGATTAGTAGTGAAAATTATCTCCAAGTACTTATTAATTGAATGCAGCAAAAAATAAGTAGGTATTAGAGGTGCTTCATATAATTTACGTTTAAGTCTAATGCAACATCTAATTTGGTAACAGCAAGAAACATAACGATCTCAAACTAGTTGAAAACCTAGGGGTAAAAAAATATTATGAGTGAAGAAGGAACCAGTTGCGCTTCCAATAAGATTTCTTGCATATGAATATTTTAAATAAGTGAATGTGAACCGCCTTCTTAAATTCATACTGGGGTATAACTGTGACTCAATAACTTGTTTGTAATATTTAGAATCACAACTTATTGCCTCTTATAACCGCTTGCTAAAAAACAATAGCAAAAATCAATCGAAAAATTTTATACTGCCATGTAATATCTAGCGTAGTAATCGTGGAGGTGGCAACTCTAATAAAAATATATCATTAATTAACAAATAAATTGAAGAGAAATTTATTAGTCTTAAACATATATGTAAAATTGAATATTATAATACGTTCTAGAACCCTCATTGTTAAAATCCTCAAGTGCATTTTCACTGTTAGTTCGTGTTCAATTTTAGCTGTTGTAAGCTGTCCTCACCTGGGGTCTACCTGTCCGGTTGCATTTGGCTGCCATTTCACAACCGCCATTTAACACTAGTATTAGCGTGGACCAATTTGATAAGAATATATACAATAAATTATAAGTCTGATTTTCTTATAAATTCATATTGAGAGGGTCAGAAAAATATACCTTTATTATTCTGTTTTCCGTTTTAAATGTCTATCTAGATTAAACTCGTCAGGATACGGCGTTGAACAAAGCCTACATACTCACGTGTATTATTATTAGAGATTTTTTTTTAAAATTTGGTAACGATGTATACCGATCTTAATTAAGAATACATTAAAGGTCTGACTAGACTATTAAACTAAAAGATTAATGAAAAGGTTAGCTTAACCAACTTAAAAGAATATTCCGATTGCGATAGGCCAGAATTGTATCACTACACCCAAACAGATTCACAATTGGCATCGATGAGGTTCACGTTAATAAATTCTGTAAGACTAGAATTCTTTACAAAATTAAATAATTGATATCCTATATTAGCCTTCCTAAAAGGTCATATATTAACCACTGATAGCCAAATAGTTTAGAGACATTTTCAAGTATGAATTAATCTCTGATTTTCCTCTCGGTAACGGAACCGAAAGCAGAAGTGGAAACACATCGACAGAATTCAAGAGGTCATCTAGATTATCAATGACATTAAACGCGTGGATGTGCTAATTTCGTCTATTCCACGTAAAATACCATCAAATATGAGTATCAAGGAATCAGCCGAAGAATTATATTGTAGGAAGTTTTTTAGTTATTGTGATAGGTTTTGCGGGTATTGTCACTTTAATTTTGTCGGAGGAAATATCTTCCTCTACATACACCACCTTCTCAAAAAAGACGGCTAATAATAGACGTAATCATTATTCTTCGGCTGACGTTGTACTCTTCCTGAACGAGTTGTGCATAATGGCGCTCCTGAAGTCGACATCGCGCCCTGTACAGTTGTCACTGGCACTGCTAATTCGCCTGATGTTGACAGAACGTTCTGATCTTGTAACTCGGTAGAATATGGTGTTGATATGTTCGACAACGCGTCTTGTGAAAGTTGCTGCTTTGTGTTATGTGCCTGCGTGATTGGATTGCACACATCAGATTCGTCCATGGAACGATGGTCATTCAACTCATCTGGTAATTCAGTCCTATCGTCAATCCAGATAAACTGGGGAATGCAACGATCCAAAGTAACACAATCCTCAATGCCATTTAGCTCTATGATGACATTTTTGTCAGTCATCCTCTTGACCTTATATGGTCCTTTGTAAAATGGTGTCAGGCAGTTCTTCCTATTTTCATTAGTTACATAAACATGCGAAGCCGATCTTAGATCAGAGGACACATAGCACTTGGTTTTTGCTTTTCTAGTCTTGGTCGGAGCCAAACGACACATCTTATCTCTAAGTGCTCCTACAAACCAATCTACATAACTAGAAGCCCAATCAAGACTACTTGGAGTTTCTATTAGAAGATCTCCAGGCAACCTTAATGGTTCTCCATATACCAATTCTGCTATTGAAGTTCCTAATTGTGCCCTATATCTGTTGCGCATGGCAAGTAATACTATAGGAAGATCGTGTATCCAGCTTGTTCCACTAGTACACCTTAACGCAGCTTTCAGTTCACGATGCAGCCTTTCTACCATCCCATTCGCTCGTGGATTGTATGCGCTAGTATGCAATACAGTTGTTCCCATGATATTGAGAGATCTTACGAAAAGCTCCGACATAAATTGACTACCGCGATCACTAGTGACTCTTTCCGGAACACCATAACGCGATATCCAATTATGTAGGAACGCGAACAAGACTTCTTGCGCTGTCATATCTTTCAAAATCGCTACTTCAAATTGGCGACTAAAACGATCTACCATTGTTAGCAAATATTTTTGGCCATTGACTTCAGGCATTTCGACAATGTCTATGTGTACGTGTCTGAACCGTCCAATTGGTATCCCAATATTCTTTATCTCAATTTTCTGTAACGCGGTTCTAGTATGTCTCTACATCTTACAAGTTTGACACTTAACTCAGGTTCTTACTTATGCCCGTATGCATTTAGACATATACGGCTATGCGTATCTATCGTTAAATAATCGAATGATGGCTTTTATGGATGAATTTCCCAAATCGTGTACATGTTTGATTATTTTGGTGTGTAACTCCAAGGGCACAAATAGTCGTGGTTGACCTCTGGGCGTCTCGCATAACAACCAATTGTCACTCAGGAGCTTGCGAACATATCCTGGTATCTTGGACAAAACTGAAGTAAAGGGATTCGATCCTTGCGCTTCCTCGTTTTTATTGACTAAATTGCTTAGAAAATCATCTAGATTCATCAATGGAGCTTGACGTATCAGTTTTACATCTGATACATTTGGTCTGCTAAGTGCATCTGCTACGACATTCTCTTTACCAGCTATATAAAAGACAGTGAAATCGAACTCCACTAATCGAGAAATTTGGGAATTTACCTTGCGAGAGTAATTAAGCCTCGCGGTTTTACCAAGTTTGCTTATCAACGGCTTGTGATCTGTCAATAATTTGAACTGATGACCGTCTAAATAATTCTCATAATGTAGCACCACAGCATACACAGCAAGAAGTTCTTTACCAAAAGTATCATACCGTTTTTCTCGATTAAGAAGCATTCGTCTATATAAACTAATCGGTCTTACAATATCCTTGTCTCTTTGCTGAAGCACTGTCCTTATTGCAACATCTGAGGCATATGTGATTAGCTAGAATGGCTTCTCCCAATCTTTATGTGCTAGTGGGGTTATGCCACTTAGCATTTCCTCGGCCCTCTGGAATTTTTCTCGGTCTTTCTGACTCAAGTTGATAGGCCAATACTTCTTGGTCGTGCTCTTTTCACGTGAGATGTGGCGTGTTGCTGATCCTAAAATTCCGGCTAGACTTGAAATGAATCGTTGGTAATAGATGATCATGCCCAAAAATCTTCGCAACTGGCGCACGGTCCGGGGCTCCGTTATGTCCTAGATGGCTAGGATTTTATCTACCAAAGGTTTAATTCCGTCTTTGATATGTATATGTCCAAGATGTTTAACTAATGTGCATCCAATGTTGTTCTTACTCGGATTGACCGCTAATCCATATAGTTCCAGCCTGGTCAATATCTGTTCGAAATACTTACGATGTTCATCACGTGATCGAATAAAACTCATTACGTCTTCTATGTACACTCTCGCAAATGGACAGTTCTGAAGGACTTCTTCTGCCACACTCTTGAATGTCTGACTGACATTCTTCAACCCAAAATGCATTTGAAGAAATTCATTCGATCCTCCTCCTGGAAATTTGACTTCGGTGAGTGGTATAGAACTTTCCTCCATTAGTATGTGATAGCACGCTTTCTGGAGATCTATAGTTAGATAAACCTCGTATCCCATTATGTCTCGTAGCGGAATAATACGGTTAGGGATAGGATAGGAATCACCCTTAGTCACTGAGTTTAATAGACTAAATTTCTACAAACCATCTATTGTCCCGGTTTAGGTTTGATAAATACCGTTATTGGGGAAGAAAATTAAGAATTTTACCATCTACAAATTCCCTCTTTGCGCAATTGGTGAAATTCAGACACAGCAACTTGTTGCTTGTGTTGTGCCAACGATTGAGCTTTTGGTGAACAAGGCAACGGAGCCACCAATTCTATTTGATGTTCTACTCCTCTCCTCAGTCCATTTCTCTTGGCACTAAAAGGCTGAAGTACTGCAAGGTGTTTCTTGATTATTTCGGCAATAGCACTTGCGACTATAGGATGGGGTAACAAGACTGTACTAACTGCCGAATTGTTAGATTCAGTTGGTGTTAAGACCCCTATGTCTTATGCAATAGTCCAAGTTTTGGGATCTAGAGTCATTTTGAAGTGAGTCAAGAAATCGATCCCAATGATATGGTCCTTGTCATAGGCTACCAGAAAATTCCACGAAAGGGAAGATTTCGGTCCTAAGGTTACTGACAGTTCTTTCATCCCCCTCACTCCTGTCGGACTATCATTGGTGGCCCATATCTGATACTCAAATGTTGGGCAATTTGCTTCCACCACATCTGACATAATTATGCTTACTTCAACACCTGTGTCAATGAGAAACTCCAATCCAGTTAATTCATCTTTAATAATGAATTTGTTGCTGGATAATCCGGCAATGTTTTCCAGATCTCCGCTTAGGAAGAATCTGACACTTTTGCCATTCTCACCTTGGCACTTTGCACTTCGTCCGTATTCGCAATGTGCCTTACACCATCCGCGCGGCCCATCGAAGCGTTGACGCGAGTGACACCCTGGACGTCTAGTATTTCTGTCCTCACTCTGAAGTTGCGCAATGTCTCGACGTAAACTAGCAACTTCTCTACATAAGTAACGCAACGTTTATTGTAGCGTCAGGGTGGATTCGGTATCCGCCCTAACTGGCTGCTTCATGACAGAATCTGCTATTACAACATGTACTTGTGTTTCCTGCTGTTTATACACTCCCTCTAGCCCTCTGAGTTTAGTTGGCAAATCAATATTCATAGTGTCAAATACTTCTAATGTGGTTCTAAGCCTGGATGTTAGTTCAGCTTTAAAAATAGAATTTACCACAACTCTAGATATATTCAACCTGGAAGCTTTCATACAAAGGCGTTCCTAAAACTCTGATGGTAGTTGACGTCCCATATTCTCTAGGCGCAATAATTCGCACATTTGTGCCGATCTTCCAGGCTGAAATCTCTGTTGAATTTCGGCCATTAATAACTCAAATGCATTATACGGATTTTCTTCATCAGTTCTCTCTCTAAAATTTTCCAAGGCGCTTCGGAAATTCTCAGGCAATGCCATCCATCCTGCAACAAATTTCTCCATAGGGTTTACGATATGATAAGCGGTGAAAATCATTTGGGCATCCCCGACCCAAGTTGAGTGTTTTTCAGATCTATATAGTGGTAGACTAAATATTTTTGGACTGGCGCGGTCGCCATATTTTGTAGAGGCTCCTAACATATTATTGTCTAAGAACCCCATAGATGCCAGATCTTGTTCAGTCCTTAATTGTATAATTGAATCTGACAAGCTAGTACTATTATTCACTTCTATCAAGTTCATGCCTGTCATATCTTGAGCTAATTTGCTAATGCCCTAATACTTAAGATTAGCTTCCATGCTGATCGTACTTAGTTATTAATTTGATATTTAATGTTAGGCTAGCGGAATGTGAAACCTTTTACGTTGCAAAACACCCGAACAAATAACCTAGAAAGAAGTAAGACGTGATAAGCAGAATTATTAAATTACCTGTTCCAGAACGTCCCCAATATGTACGATTTAAAAGACAATATGTTAGCAGGAGTACATTGTGAAAATTGAGTAAACGTAAAATGGAGGAAATGAAATAAATGCAGCTTGCCGAGGAAATGACAACTAATCACGTACAGATAACCGAATCGGAAACTACGCACAATTTAAA
The DNA here is from genome assembly GCA_029291075.1 of Eudiplozoon nipponicum. NCBI lineage: Eukaryota > Metazoa > Platyhelminthes > Monogenea > Mazocraeidea > Diplozoidae > Eudiplozoon > Eudiplozoon nipponicum. Next base: position 34,472 of record JAQBSW010003505.1, read on the forward strand.
GTATATACACTGTCAAGTATTTAAACAAAGAATGTTCTAGAAAAAAACGGATAATTTCTTTCTAAATAAAATTCGTTTCAATCAGACAAGGTGGTTTAAATTTATCAATAATTGTCACTTTAATTTTGTCGGATGAAATATCTTCCTCCACAAACGTACCCTTCCTGCAATCTGGACACCAAATTTGACCATCGGGTCCGAGATTTCCGGCAAATATCATCATCGCGCGCGGTCTGAAATGGCTCCGACTCTGTCGCATACCGAAATTGAGAAAATAGTTGCGGACCTTCACAACTCTATGAAGGTGCTGAAGGATGACAACAGCATTATTAAAAATGAAATTTCTAAATTGGAATCTGATGTTGGTTTGTATGCAGCAAAATTGGAGCTAGCGGGGAAAAAAATGAAACTTTAAGCGCGCAAATTGTAGAGTTGACGGAAGCGCTACATTTGAAGATAGATAAATTAATGTTAGATGTTCAACCGTGGGTAGAGTTGGCTGATATAACAGCAGAAGACGATACTTCAATCAAAAATAATACACCTGGCGAAAAATTTAAAAATATATTAGCTTATGAAGACTTGGCGTGGAATAGTAAAAAAACCAGCTAATTTTATTTAATCTTGGCGAAAATGCCGACGTAAAGGACGTTGAAATATTAAATGCTTTGATCAAGGACGCGACGGAGGCTGATATAGCTTAAATTTAATAGGGTGGGCAAACGGTCTGATTGTCCACGACCTGTCGTGGTAAAATTATCAAAAAGGCCGACGAATATGTAGATTGAAGCCATCAATAAAAAGAAAGGTAAGAACCCTAATTTTCATAGCATATTTATTGGGCGTGACAAAACATTTCTCCAAAGGAAATTGGCAAAAGCGAATAAGCTAATGAAAAATCAGGAGCGGAAACCGTCTACTTCAGATCACGCTAATATAAGGAATTCATCAAGTGAATAAAAAACAACAAAAAACTATGTACGTTACTGAATGTTGTAGACAGCTGGGAGAGGAGAACTATAGCCTCAAAATCCAGCAAAAAGCAATAAAGAAACCAACAAAATTGAACCAGTAAAAGCCGATAACTGTTCAGATAAGTCGTATACTAAATATAATTTTTTATGCCAACTTTAGAAGTGTTAAGAACAAAATCTTTTTTTCTGTGCAATTTTTTAATTAGTTACGATTTTGATTTTATAATATTATCTGAAACTTGGCTTAACAAGGACATTGAAAACCACGAATTTTACATTCCTCACTATTCTTTATTTAGATAAGACGGATTGCTGGATAAAAGTGGTGGAGGAATACTCGTTTATAGTAAATCTATATTAAAAGCGAAAGTGTTACATATTAGCGAATATAATACTGTCATTGATATTTTATCTATAAAAATTGATAGCCTGATCTTATTTGCGGTTTACGGACCACCGTATGCTAGTTTATATGATGATCAAATATTAAATAATTAATATCAATCTATTATGGACTGCCATGGTTATAATGTTGTGGTAAGCGATTTTAGTAGTTTGCATGACTGTGAAATAATCAATCGTTTTTCTAATCATGATCTCAAGCAGATTATAAAGGAATCAACTAAAGGTTTGGAATGCTTAGATCATGTATATTTAGAAGTTGAAGCGGTGAACTGACACAGTTAGGATTTTGTAAACTATTTCAAAGAATTGGATCACAAACAAATTAAGGATATTATAACAAAGCGAATCAATAGGAATTTATGTAAACTAAGAATTAAACGAGATAATATAATGAAGTGTAGTCTTATCAATAATTTTAAAAAATGAGGTTAAATTTGATTTATAAAGAAATTAATTCATCACTGCTGATAATCCGCCAAAGATCAGAATGAATTATTTTGGCCAAACTAATGAGTAATTCTTGACTAGGATACAAACTCCTGCAGATAAAACTGAGTATGAATTTATCTATGAATTGGATGAAGCATTTGACAACTTGATATGTAATCCACAGATTAAAAGCAATTTCATGGATCTAGCTCATCATTCGGGTGACCAGGAACCAGGACTTGTTATTGACAGTGATGCATTGATAAAATTCATGTTAAAAATAAAATAAAAATAAGATCACCTTGGTATATCGATTGATAACCTACTTCAATTACCTTTAACTTTTATGAATGCGCTCTGCAATTTTATAAATAGAATTTTGAAGAATTGGAAATTACAAATCAATATTCTAACGATTGTAGCTAAACCGTTGCCAAAAGTAAGTAAGCTAACGTGCGCCAGTACTAATAGACTAATCTCTATAATCCCTTCGTTTTTGACGATAATAGAACGATTGATACAAGATCAACCAGAACGTATGTTGCCGGCTGATTTTCATATTTGTCAACATGTCTTTACGAAGATAGATCGACAATTACTAATATGCTTTCTATGTGAAAACATGTCATTCCATTAGATGAAAAACGTTAGATGCATTAATTGTATTTATAGATATCTCAAAAGCTTTTGACTCTATCTCTTTTGATGCTACTTTGAATGCGAATAATTAATTGTTTATTGATCAGAATATTTTTAGATTATTTAGATACTATTTATATAATCGAAGAATGAGTATTCAGGTAAATGATTTGATATCAAATCGAAAAGAGTAACAAGTGGAATTCCAAAAAGATCAAGTTTGAAGCCAATTTTATTTAAAATCGTATTCGTATATTAAGAAACTGAAATCATTAACGGTCGAATTTGCAAATTTGCTGATGATTTAAAAATGAACTTTCCAATTGATCTAAAAAATATCGACTTCTCCAAAAATAATGTGACACTAGATTTGTATGATTTAAGTAAATATTTGATAGCCCTAGGGCTGAGATTAAACAGTAAAAAGAGGATATCTTTAAAAATAGGTAATAGAAAAGATTTTATTTATGTTTATTTTCATGATGCTGTGGTAATTGATATCTGTGAGAATAAACATCTGCAAGAAATTAAATATTTAGGCATAACTATTTAATGTACAGCTTCTGCTGAGAGACATATTGAAAAGATAGTAGGCAGTGCCAAGAACAGATGGACACTAATAAATAGAAATATCTTATCGAATGATATAAAATTTAAAATGTATATAATTTGGATTAGACCGATACTAGAATATACTGCCGCTACTTGGAATCCATTAAAAATGGTTTGTCCAATAAGATAGAAGCTGTACAACGAAAAGTTGTGAAAAAAAATTAGCCCTAGCTCCTGCACTTTATACGCCACTAGATTACAGTTTGTATCACTGCAAACATTATGGTTTCGGAGGATTTGTTATTGCATAAATATTTTCCTTTTGAACCTGTGGACTGTTGCCTAGATGAATCCAATAAGAAAGATTCATGAAGTTGGAACTAGATCTGGACATTTGGCAATATATACTCCATTGGTGGGGAATGTTGCAGACAAGTTATTCTCTTTTTCGCTAATTTACACAATTTATTATCAATTGACAAAGGGGCTTAGAGAAACGCCTGCATCCGAGATGTCTTTTAAATTTTTATGTACTGAACTCGAAAAATCTCCAATCCTGCTGATATTTATCATTTTGATTATGATAATACTTTCTCATGGTTGAATAAAAGACAAGGATAATTGTGATCAGCAGCATACCTTCTTGAGATTTTTATTACCAAATTTTGCATAATTAAAATTGAAATGTTATGTATTATATCATCACGTTAATCAACAATACATACAATCAATTGCTAGTCATGGTTCTCATTTTTTCATAATATTACATTCGAATTATACCTTAATTTTTCTTATTTCGATGATGAATCTATTACTCTTTAGAGCCGAACTTCCTGATGTTGATATATTATACAGTACAATGAGCGAGATTTACTTATCTACATGAGACTAATTGCACATATTTATATGATGTGATATCTTTTTTATATCGTACATTTTTCAATATTATTATTTATTTGATGGAACATATGTGGGTTGAATCCAAATAAAGATATTCTATTCTATTCTATTCAAATAGAACATACTTCCGTGACGATATATTTTCTGACACCCAAATTTCAAGTTCTTCAATCGTTTAAATAACACCAGCCATACCACCAGTTATGAGAAGATCAATAAAATTATTGTCAAAACCAAATTACGCCAAAATGCAAGTGTAAACGCCCTAACCTCCATTAAATGTCATTCCACGATACAAAGTCAGTTAGGAGCCAAGGATGGCTGAGATTTTGTTCTGTGTGTAGAAGGTTGTCTGTTTGCAGGATTATCCGCTGCGATAAACGGTTTCAACCTGTCTATTCTTACCAAAGTATGTGTCGCACATTGCATGACAATGAAGTATTTTGTCAGTCTGAGCAAAATTGGTTGAGGACCGCGACACTTTGGTTGTAGTGGTGCAATAGCAGTTCCATTGTGGTCAAGTACTCTCTTGCAGATGTGGAGTATCGGGAGAACAAAAACAGGTGAAGGAGTATGTCTCGACTGCTGTTCATAAATGTTACCGAATTGAAGTCGGAGGCGAGTATCTTAATCTTGTGGGTCATCCTGTGCGGGTAGTAGACGTGGGAGCTGACTAGGCAGACGTTTCAATGGATTCACGAGTGCGGGAACGCATGGCAAGCAGAACAAAAGGTAGTGCATCGATCCAGTTGCAATTAATGGACGGGATGCTAAAGTAGCTTTAAGTTCCGTATGCATTTTCTCTACCAAATCGTTAGATTGGGGATGGCAGTTAGTCGTCTCTGGTTTTGAAATGATCTGATGAGAAGCAAGTGCTTTGTCAGTGATGACCTCATTTGTATCACCATAATGGGATATCCTTGCAGAGATAAAACCCGTAGTTAATTCGTCTGCAGAAATGCTAACAAGAGATAATGTTGCAGGCAATCGTGTAAATCTATTAATCATAGTTAGAAGGAAGCTGAAACCTTGGACATCTGTCAGATAATCTATGCCGTGGTTCGGAAATGTTGCAACTTAGAACGAGTGTGTCGCGTGATCTTGTTTTTTGACAAATGGCACACTTGGAGACCCTTCGTTTTGCAGGAGCTTTTGTAGTTAATGTAAGAGGTTCAGCGGGCTAGTTGTCCATTTAGTGAGGCTGTGTCTTCCTACATATGCCTGGTAGCTGTTGTTACGATCCGTGTTCATGATTAGTCCCTGGCCCTTTTCCGAAGGGTGACGTGAGAAGGCTCAGTCGAAGTGTCATTCTTTTATTGAACACAATGTTGCAAAGCAAAGATCAAAATCGTATAAAAGTAGTCACAATAAGCACAAAATATAAATCCAGAACGTCTCGGCAAAATTGACACTTTGTGTAAACGGGAGAGTATTCAAAATATATAAATCCAGAATGTTTTAGGAGTATAATTTAGATTTACTGATAATCAATGAAAAGCACACAAAATATAAATCCAGAATGTCTTAGGAGTATAATTTAGATTCACTGATAATCAATGAAAAGCACACAAAATATAAATCCAAAATGTCTTAGGAGTATAATTTAGATTTACTGATAATCAATGAAAAGCACACAAAATATAAATCCAGGTATCGAGCGTTATCACACAATAATCCACTATATGCTAGGTTTTGAGCGTTATCACACAATAATCCACTATATGCTAGGTTTTGAGCGTTATCATACAATAATCCACTGTATGCTACCGGCGTATTGCGCGCAGGTGTTTTTTTATTAAAAAACCCTATTAATTACAATTAAATTTGCAGTTCAAGAAATCTCAATTAAAACTGCTTGGAACTAACAGAGATTGTTGCTAAAATCACATTTAAGAGAAATATTGTGTAAAACCAGAATTAAAATTTTCGACCTTAAAGATAACTATATTTGTCAGCATTGAGCTTTATTGGATTTTAACGTGGAACCGCGTGCTAAAGTTTAGCGTTCTGCCTGCGCATTTGACCCCAGAAACAATCTGTAAGAAGTCGTACAGTCGCCTTGCTCCCTGGGTGAGAAATTCGTGTGGATTGAGTCGAAGACTCTTCTTGAAGTCGCTAGGCAGAACTGGCTTGTTTGGCTGCGTACTCGTGAATTAAACAATCGGTAAGCCTTCTCAGAGACGACATAAGAATTTGGTTGGCGTCTGCAATTAAGTCATGCTCTCCCTTGACATGAAAGATGTCGAACTGCCATTCGCTCAGACGAGACTGCTGTTGTTCCACTCTGACAGTGTACCTGGCGTAGTTGAAGTAGCGTTTCGAAGTGCGCTAACTAATGGTGATTGAACTGTGGAAACAACAAATCTGCTGTTGCCAATGATGCTGATAAAATGGCGCATTGCGTCGTGGATGGCGAGAAGTTCTCCACCGAATGTGTCGTATCTCATTTCGACTGGCTGAAGAATACGCGAGTAGAAATTGATAGGCTACCAAAATCCGTCGATATCTTGTTCCAACGTGGCGCCAATAGCGAACTCAGAAGCATCAGTCGTGAGTAGAAATGGTCGTTAAAAATATGGATGCGTTAGCATTGTAACATTTGCTAAAGTGTTGATGGCGAGTCGAAATAATTCCTCGTATTCATATGACAAAGTAACGATGGAGTTATCGCCAAGTCTTTTTCGATTCCGCTGGTGCCGGGAAGGAACTTGCGACAGTAGTTTAGGACAGTCAAACTTTTCTGCAACTCGCTTACAGTATCTGCGACTTGTCACAGTTGATCTTGAGTCCGTGGTTGGATAAGTGTGAGAAGACATTTCGTAAATGCTTGGCATGAGATTCTAACTCTGGATTAAATAAAATTTTGTAATCGAGACATGATATACAGTAAGCGGCGTCGTCGTGAAGTATGTTGTTCATGAATCTTTGAAATGTCTATGTAGCACGCGAAAGTCTAAAAGGCATGTAAAAATATTCAAAAAGACCAAATGGATTGATGACCACAGTCTTTTCAATAACTTCTGGCGCTACCGCGATGTGGTGGTATGCTTTCCTGAGATCAATCCCTGAGAAGAAATTGCTGCCGTTGAGTTTTTAAAGTAATGTGTAAATTTTAGGAAAAGGACATGCATCAGATTTTGTCACAGAATTTAACTTGTAGTAATCTACACAGGCTACGTATGATCCATTTGTTTTGGAGACTAAGTGCAGTGGTGACGCCTATGAACTTTTCGATGGTCTGATGATTCTCTCTTCCAACAGCCCTGAAAATTCCTTTTGGGCAGCTTTCAGTTTAGCAGGAGCCAGTGGTTGTTTCATTAGTGCAATAGATTGTACTACTGCGAGGATATGATGCATCGTGTTGGAGACTCGTAGCTCTGACTTGCTGAGATCGAATAGTGATTTGTGTTCACGAAGAGCTGCTGATATCATTGCTGAATGATGCACTGGCATTGGCTGAATGACCTGTAACTCCAAACGCTCGGAGGCAAGTGTCTCAAAACTTTGCTCAAATCCGGTGGAGGGGTCCATGATCTTTAGATTGGCAAGATCAACAATGAGGCAAAATTTCAAAGGGAAATCAAGGCCTATTATATTGTGTCAGACCCTGTCGACGTTGAAGTTGTGAGTAAATTCACGCCCTAAACCTATGCTGAGTGTGCGATACCGACAGCCATATGTAGGTATGGTCTCTTCTGTATCTCTAGCGAGTAAAACGCCGAGTGACATATCGGCTATTGAATCAACCTTGAGAACTGAGACCGCTGCCTCTTTGTCTACGATGAATTCTTTGCCAGTTATGAAATCAAGAAGATGCACAAGTTTGTAGGGCTATTTGGCCGGGTCATGCAAACAAGTAGGCTGGTGATTTCGGCTGACAATGTCAGTTTGGCTGTCTTTGTGGCCTATTCGTCATGGATGAAAAGTGTCAATAGAAATGTCAGATTGTAAACGATTGCTTTCTTGTGGCGCCGTTGATGCCGTTGGTGCGCAGAAATTACGCTCTACTTTCTGCACCAAACGTTTCCCGATCCTGATGCTCCACTGCGCTTGTTTTCTGTGGTCTTTCTCGTGAACTGGGGAAATTGGCATTCATGCAGAAATTCTTCTGAACAGCAGAGACAGACTTGAAATGAATAAAACAAACTTCTGGTGATTATAGCACCAGTTTTTTTGGGGCATATCTGGTAAAAGATTGCTGGAATCTAGATCGCCGCCTACAGTTATTTCGTGTTTTGAGTGTAAAATTGGGTCGAGTGTTCAATTTATTTAGCTAAAATTTGCCTATGACCAATCCTTCCAGAACTTTAGCAATGTTCGCTGTTATCCTCTCTAAAGAGGAGATTTTATGATCCTGCGGGGAAGGACAAAAGGAGGACGAATTTAACTTAGGTTCAAAAACCCTAAATTCTAACTCACATCTCACAGATAAATTATCTATAGATAGAGTGTTGGGGAGCTTCCTGGCAAACAATTTTAGCGACTGCGGAAGATTGTTAATGAAAACAACCCTAGCCTCATGATCAGAAATATTGGTTTATACCCTCGTTTCCGCAATTCCCTCTAAACCTCAATGGGGCCAATATTTGGCATGTGTAACTGTGCATATTTACTTTATATCTACTCAGTTTATGTGGGATCCAGCAAAGATTCTACCTCATTTGTAGGCCAAAAATGGGATTGGGTAGTTTTTTAATGGCCTCTAGCTTCGGATAAATCCGCCGCTGCACTTCTCAAGGTAGTTTAGCAAAAACCTTTGACATTTTTTATGAATGTCATAATCTGGAAATGGGGAGAAAGCGGAGCCTACGCGCATGAAGAATAGTTCGCTGTCTCCACACCAAACTGTAACATCAATATCAAAATTGGACCTGACATTCGAAAAATCTTACGCGATCTTAAAATGATTTCAAACAAAATGCTTACCAAAATCTGCTTCCACAGTTGAAACTGAAGGAATAAACACTGAAATCAAAATCTGGTTTCACAGTTGAAACTGACGGAATGAGCGCAGAACAAAGATGAAATTAGTTCTTTCACAAAATCACAAGTCACAGTTCTGCATTTTCATACAGTTCAAAATGTGCTTTCACCAAAATATATTCTGCGTCCTCATTCCAGTTTGGCACACGAGATCACAAGGGTGTACAGTTTTGTACGTAGGAGAAAAATTTTAAATAAAAAACCTTGCCTCAAAAAAATTACCCAACAAAAAGTTTCCAACAAGACGTCGACCTAAGAAAGATTCACAATCAGAGTAAAATGTAGTACATGCTAACGCCAATTTACTGTACTCCCAAAAAAATAAAATGAAAAAACCACAGTCGATTGTATTTATGCCAAATATTTTGTGCTTTGCTAATAAGTCTAGAAAACAGTACTTTTTCGGTATCTTGGCGCGTTTGCAAACTCCTAAAACGCCTCTGCTACAAGTAAATACCGTACAGCATCATAAAACCAGTTTGGTGCTAAGATGGCTGAGAATAGTTGCTGTTTGTGTCCGTTTTTTAGGCCAGAATTGCGTTATCCGGCAAATGCCAAGAATAATAATTAGTGGAGCAGGGTCTAGAAATACTCCTAGACACTTGATACCGGCTCTGGTTGACTGGCCGGTGTTCCTTTGTTGTGGCGTTGACATCAGTGGAGAGACTGTGTGATGGCTGAGTATTGTCTTGTTGAAGATATACGACAACACCGTGGTGACTGGCACACGTGAAGGTCCAATAAGTAGATGTTGCTTCGTCTCATTATTTGTGCAGCGACAAGATTGGTGTGACTAATATTGACTCTACGTGTGAAGCAAGTCCAGAAGTCAGCGTAGGTGAAAAGTCAGTATGACATGAGACAGAACGCACACGTAGTGCACAGAAGAAGGCAAACGTGAACACTGACTGGTATGGTAAATTCGCCGTGCTTATATAGCCTAAAAACGAAATCTTGCACGCCATTGATTAACGGAAAATTTAGATTGATTTAATTGGTGCCGCGTAAATAGAATTTGAATTTCATTTACGCAAGATGTCAGCGAATTGTTCTCGAGCCGTTACATTTCTTTAACATAATAATTGTGTCAAAATTGATATAATGTAGGAAGTGATATTACTACCGGATATTCAGATATTGATTAATCGTATATCATAACCACTGGATTTACTTATCTATATAGGATTAATTTGACATATTTATGTGAAGTGATATCTTTATTATATTGTACATTTTTGCAATATTATTATGCATTTGGTGGTACATGTCTGGTTTCTATCATAATCGAGATTTTAAACGGCTCAGCAACAATTAAATTCCTTACGACGTTACAAAAACGTCAAGAACCGGCGAATGCCGAGATTGTTTGCCGTTTTGTAATGTCTAGAAGTACTCCTAGCCATTCGAGGCCGGCTCTGTTTGACTGCCAGTTGTTCCTTCTTTGTGGCGTCGAAGCCAGAGGGTGAGTTGCTGCATGAAATCTCAGATTTGTCATGTTGAAGATCTGCTGCAACACCGTGGAGATCGATTCGTATGACAAGTTGTGCAGCAACAAGATAGGCGTGTCAGAAATCCCATTGACTAGGTGACACAGCCTAACTGATGCTAGTCCAGAATTCAGCGTAAACAAATAATCAATATGACGTGAGAAAGCAACCACATAGTACGACGGCGAAGTGACAATCGAGGATCAAACCCTATTGAATATGTGTGGAAATCAAATTTAGATATGCAGCTCTCACATCTAGCCGTCTCGCATTCATTGAACTTGACTGGAATTGTCGACTGCACAATTTCTATGCCGTCACGAACATAAACGTTTTGCAGCTTTCGGCAAATATACTTATATAAAAAATACTATTTAACAATAATTGATTGCACAGGTGATGATAACAATTCTTTAAATCAATTTTGCTAGCTTGTTGTAAATACCAATCCTATTGTATTTAACAACATATCAAAAATACCGCCAGCCTCAACGTCCGTAGGTATTTCGACATTAGATGGTCATCATCAGAGTAAGTCGGCAAATTGTCGACCATTGCATATATATACAAAGCAGAATTAGATATTTGGCTCTCATATCTAGTAGTCTTGCTCGACATTTTGCTGTCGTAATCTGGTGATGATCCTGGACGGTTGAAACGCGTCATTGCGTTGCGACTTGCGGTAATTTTGGTATATTGTTTAATGAATGGTTAAATACAATGGGATTGGTTTTTACTTCAAGCTCGCAAACTTGATTTAAAGAAATTTTACCACCACTCGCGCATACAACTATTGCTTAATTGTATTGTCTATATATATATATATATATATATATATATATATGTGTGTGTGTGTGTGTATGTGTGTGTGTCGAAAGCTACAAAGAGCTTATGTTCTTGACTGGATAGAAATTGTTCAGCCGACATATCTAGTCACGTACAATTTATGCAACACTACTAGGGGTGAGAGACGCATATCTCATTTTGCTTTCTTTATATATGCAATGCGGTTTTATCCCCGCTTGTTAGTTTTCCGTCGTACTCTGATGATGTTCATGGAAGGTCAAAACGCATAAGTGCGTTGCGATTGGCGGTAGTTTCGTTATGTTGTTCGACGACTGTTGAAATACAATAGGATTGGTGTTTACTTCAAGCCCGCAATATTGATTTAAAAAATTATCACCACCACCCGCGCAATCAATTATTGTTTTAATGCCTTCAAGCTTTGCAAATTATCCTGCCAGATTAGAAAGACATCTGTCACGTCTTTGTAAGTGGAAATTTTACATTGTCAAAATTAAAGACGACTCACAATAAGTCCTCGTTATCACCATTCTAACTTTGAACAGAACGAATCGGTGATACTCACATTCAAAAGTCAAGAGCTCGTCGTCCCTCTAAGTTAATTTGTCAACTTTGAGTGGGTCCACCCATAGTCTACTTCATGCCTAAGCAGCCTTGCACGCCTATTTGCCTACCAGCCTCCAGCAAAATATTTTTACTCCATTCAATTTATTTCCCACTCAGATAGTTAGGCGATTGTCAGACTTATAACATATCGTTTCTATGGCGATATACTCAGGCAGAACACAATGCAATGGGTCTCGGATTATGTTATATGCCAAAAGAATAAAATCGCACGGCACGCTCATTCTAAGTCGGAGTATTTTCAATTTTGTTAAAATATACTGCAGAAATCAGGGAAACGGTGAGCATTAATTTAAATATATAGCTTTTAGTAAATCATGTTTGGAAATAATAGATAACAGCCTTAGTTGTGAGTATGCAGAGTAGTTGACCGTACGATATACGAAAATTAACATATGGGAAGATGGTAAATGGAATGAGGAAGATAGTTGTGTGGAATTCAGTTAACTTATAGGACGTTAATTAAATTCCATTTGAACATAAACCAATCTTGTTATTTTTTGACATTGGTTTCATAAAAAAAGTTAAGTAGTGAACAAATATTGTATTGTATTTGGAATTTTATTTGTTCAAAGTCTTCTTGAGATATTGAGTTTCGTGGTACGTAGTCCATATTTTTGTGGTTTAGTTGTATGTGGATTCCTGCATGACAATTATAGAAGAGATATTTTGACAATAATGTATTGAAATTTAACACAAATTATTATTCTTATTGGTACCCCGAGAAGAATCTCAAATGCGCCTCACGTAACAACATTGAATATTCTGCTTTAATGAGTTTTGCTTCCGGAAATTTACGTCGTGACAATCAGTGAGATGGTTAGCATACAAACATTGTTGTAATAAATATTTTGTAATAAAACGTACTTTTATATAATGGATAACAGCAATATGTTTGAGTATACAGAGCAATTGACCGAAGGATTTAAGAAATTTAGATTAAGAAAAAGTGTTGAGAAATTTAATGGTTACAAATTTGGTGACCATTCTGCCAATATTGTATATCTGAGTCTGGCGTCTTATGGTTACACCTAAGGTAATAACCAAAGAACCTCAACAAAAGATAGCGACCACGCCAGGATCTGATATGTGGAACAATATGCTAAAGATAAAGATCTTATCAGTCGCGTTTATATAAATAGCTATATAATCTTCACCACCTTCGGACCAGAAAATAATTTTGATTCGAGTGAGGACGCAAAAATGTTTTTTTAAAGTAAGAAGGACTACCGACTCAGCAGAAATTTTTGTCTCGGCCGTGTTTTCATTGCCTGAGAAAATGAAAAGGAACAAATCTAGATTCAGGAAATTTAACATGGAAACTGAACCATATAATTCATTTGAGCTTCTTGTGAAAGAACGTCAAATACGGTTTATCAACTCGAGAGGACAGAGCAGATGACTGGCATATTACGTCAGAAAAGGATGGGAAATCAACTTCCATCTGAATTTCATGACAGATTACTTGCTAAATCTATCGTGTTTTAAACAGTATATTTATAGTGGAATTGTCTGTTAGATTAATAGCCACTCTAGATGACTATGACATATTGGAAATAGATTTCGCAAAAAAGCTCAGAAGTTTAGATAAGTTTTATCGTCAGTAGGAATCAAAGTGTATGCAATAACTACAGACTCACAATTTAAGCAGTAACTAAAAATTATCTTAGAAAGATTCTTGGCATTGGTGAATGAATTTTGTACCCTACGACGAGAAAGTGTTTGGTGAAACACAAGACAGAAAACTTAGCCTGTGGTAAGAAACATCATCGGGATCAAAGACAAATTTCCAAGCACTGGGGAGGCAAATTGCGTAAAGCAGTTTTACAATTACGCAGGTGTTTCATATGGCATCGGAAATATTCAGATATTGTAAAGTTTAAAGGCGAGGGATGCAACATTACACGGTAGAGTGTTCCTGATAGAGAGGTAGTACTTGCCCTCTAGCTTGACTTAACTCTAAGGAAATTTATTTGAACTCACAATAGTAGGAGCCGTAAGAAGATTGCGCTTGCAAGGATACAAGGAGTGCCTACACCTGGCACACTAAAATAATCGAAGTTAGGTTCAAGAGCTTTGATAAAAGATAAGCGTACTAGTGCAGTCCATAAGACTGTTAGATTTCGGATAGAATGAGATCTTAAATTGATTGACGGCTACATAAGCAACAGTTACATCATAACGGATTAACTGAACGGTTTAATATTCTTGATAGACACGGGGGCTGATTAGAGCATAGTTGGATCCAGTGTTACAAAAGTAGATTTCCTTACATTCGAATATTAACTTTGAGATGCCAGCGGAATTCCCATAATGTTAAAGGGCATGGAATAACTGTCAGTTTAATTGGGACAGAAACCATCGTTCAAATAGAAATTTCGGGTCGTTGATATAAAAGACAACATCATTGGGATCGATATTTTATCTATTTCAACTTCGCTTTAGATCCCAAGACCAAGAGCGTTGGGCAATTTACGGGGATAGTAACCTATACTGACACTGGGAACTAATTTGCAAACAGCTCGGCAGAAGTCGTCGAGAAACACATAGCAGTGTTTCTACCAATCAATGCTAAGTGGAATGGGCTTAAGTCAGGAATAGAACATCAAATCGAGGTGGAGGCCACGTTACCCTGTTTGCATAAGGATCAACCTTTAGATCAGCATAAGCAACAGAGCGCATTCGGAGATTTTAAGCGATTAAAAGACGAAGAAATCTTAAAGTGCACAAATTCCAACTTTGCATCTACAATAGTGGTAATTTACAAACATGAAACGGGACAATAGAGGGTTTGTGGTATTTATCAACTATTGAGTTTGGTAGCAAAATCTGATTCTCATCCTCTAGTATCAAATATCTATGGAGGCAGAATTCACACCACTCACCGCAGTACAACTTCCTGGAGGTGGATCACATTAGTTCTTGTGTATGCCTTTTGGATTGAAGAATGCAAGTCAGACACTTCAGCATCTGACGGAGGAATTTCTTCAAAATTGTCCAGTTGCAAGAGTGTATATAGATGGCATTATCATATGCAGTCAATCTAAAGAGGAACACTATCGTTTAATAGCCAAGCCAAAGAAGAGCAAAATTATTTGCTCAAATTTGAAATTTCTCAGCTACTTCATTTCTAATGAGGGAATTAAACCACTGGACGATAATGTACAAGCAATCAGAAATGTGCCATAATACAGAACCGAATATCAACAGAGTACATGTTTGAGAATATTAAGATATTACCGTCGTTTCATACCAAATTTAGCTGGAATTTTAGGATCGTTAGTTCGAGATTTTGTCCGTGAAATGAGTACGATCAAGAATTCCTGGTATATTAATTTTGGTCAAGACGATAAGGAGAAAATCTGAAGGACCAAACACCTGTTAAGATAAATAAAATTATTGTAACCAGTGGACTGGACTAAGCCATTTGAGCTTGTTTCACATGCTTCAAATATATCTATAGGAGAAGTGCTACATCAGAAAGATAATGGTATTGTATATTCGATAGGATTCTACATTAGGAAAACTCAAGATCGTAAAAATCTATATAACACGTTCGTAAAGGATTTATTAGTGGTTTACGCTGCAGTTTTACATTTCAAGCACTACCTGGACGGATATCAGTTCACGATATTGATTGATCATAAGACGTTAATAAGTATCCTTTGTAAGACAAAGAGGCTAAATTAGCCTCGGCGGCTGAATTCACATTTAATCCGACAGGCCGAATTGGATTTCACCATTTTCCATATCTCGGAAAAAGAGAACGTGTTGGCGGACAATTTCAGTAGACACGTATCAGACGTAGATTTGATCCGGTTGGGATCACTCGTAGGCTTAATAGGATTTTTGAATAACTTTGACCATTTATTGATGCCAGAGCAAGTTGTTAATCCTTTAGTGCCTTCTTCGTTAAGAACTCTGCGTATACACACAAGGTTGGATACAAATTATTACTGTGTGAAATCTCCAGGAGCCAACATAGACCCTATGTAACTTTAGAATTAAGGAATAAGATAATTCAGCAAATGCATGAATTTGATCACGTTTCCATTAAAGCAACATTCAGGTTGATCACTGATAACTATGTATTGCAAAAAGTGTCGAAATACATGAGGGCTTGGGTAAGGAATGCTCCCGGTTTCAAACATATAAAGTTTTGCTACATATTAAAATCGAAGTGAAAACGATGTCTAAAGAAGCAGGACGTTTTATGCATATATACATCGATATCGTAGAAATGCCAAAAAATTCTGGCCAGAGGTTTTCACTCAATTATTTTTAAATAATATTGCCTAAATTTTGGCACTAATCAAGACAAGAAGTTAAAGGCCTAAATTATAAGTGTTATCAGATTTAAAGCTGGCATCACATGCATACATAAACAGTCAAAATTTTGACTCTCCGCAAGTTGCGTTCGAGGGTTGTTGCATTGCACAATCAGTTTCGCAAAGACCCGATTGATCCCCATTTCCATATACGCATCGATATTGTCTTCTTTTAGGCTGTGTGCGGATTTATTAATTTCTTACGGAGGTTTCAACAGCGTTCATACAAACCACTGGAAATGATGTACGATCTAATCTTTGTAGACTGGCATAATTTCGATATTTCCTTTCTGGAAACATCATCAGGTCTCTAATCACAAATACGCAGTACATTACTCACAAAAGAAGTTTAATGAAAAGTGGTAACTTCATTCCGAAACAGTTTTACATATATTTAAAAAGATCTATAGATTCACCAATTTCTTTAAACAAAAAAAATGGTTTCAGTAAGTAAACTCTACTTATGCATATGCATGGAGTACATGAAAACACCCACTCAACAACTATATATATACATATATATATACTAAAAATGGCAGACCAACCCTTACCTCAATACAATTGCAGCAGTTACTTTGATAGAAAGAGAGTGATATCCAGAGCGACGCTTAGGTTAAGATTAAATAAAGAGTGAACGGAAGGATATCCTCGAGATCTACAATAACTAATGATATGCATGTTCCTGAGTTAAATAAATTATTGCAATAACTGGATATAAATATATGCGCATATATAAAAATAAAATATATATGTAATATTCAACACACCTTATATAATTTTATAATATGCACCTATATACATGTAAAACTTATGTACAATTATGCATCTGTATATATAAATATGAGCAGCAGAGTGCTTTGATATGTATATTTCTGTCCATACCTTATTTAAATATATACGAAACACATCAATGTTTACGTTTATAGAACATATAGATATTTATTCATACATAACTATAACAAAAGCAACGGTGTGAGTCAAATTTCCCTAATCAGAACATGATGTATTAACGCAAATACTTATTGATAATTATATGAATATAAACATATATATATATATATATATAAATTAAATATAACAGACAAAATTGTCTAAATCTGTTTTTTAAGACATCATTCAATATTAGTCACATGACTGATAATACTGTATTCATAGAAATGAATGGAAATGAAGAGTGTGTAGCACTGGATCGCTGCGTTCCAGAGTTAACCTGGATGGGGGAAGAGACTGAGGAACAATATCAATCAGAGTACCAAAATTCTGAAGCGTGATCTGACTTAAAGACATGTAAAAATGAAGCAGAGTCAGAAAATTGTGAAAAGGTGAAGCGTACATCCATGACGAATAAAGAACTAGATCGACAATATACGAAAATGAAACCTAAGAAAGTACCAGCACTACATATAGAAACTTGTTCAGGAAGAGTCGTCAAGATTCCAAAAAATGATGACTATGTTATGTATGAGTATAAATCTTAAACATGAGGGTGTATGTGGAGATTTAAATAACTTATGGGACGTCAATTAACTCCTAATATAAAAAATAAATCAACTTATCATTTTTGGACATTTGATGTACCCACTGGTTTCAAAAAACGTTTGTTAATAAAGATTATAATTTTCTTTGTTCAAATTGACGAAAATTATAACTTGTCTATGTTGACATTATTATTCAGTCTTCCTGAGATTTTGAGTTTCGTGGTACATAGTCCGCATGTTCCTGGATTACTCTTATCTGGATTTCTGAATGGCAATTAACGAAGCGACATTTTGACAATAAATTATTTGACTTGACCACAAAATATTATTTTTATTAATGTTAAGAGAAGGATCTCAAATTCACTTCAGTTAATAAAAATGGTTATCTGATTTCATGGTTTTCGTCTCCAGAAAGTTTCGTTGTACCCATATTGAATAACCGAATTTGGCATTAATGTGATCTCCTATGATAGTGACCAAAGGCCCTCTACAGCGTGACTAACATCAGTATAATCCAATGAAATACCTATGTAACATTTTTGTCAATATAAATTCAATTTTCTTTAAATTTAGACCAATGAGAAAGCGCGCTCCGTTGATCAATGACGTGCAGCTCCAAAACTATATAAGGCGATGCTATTCAATGACATATCATTCTACCTTGCTTGCTACCTGTGATTATTGTTGCATTCTCTGCCGCAATAATTACGCTGGTTGTCCTACATGAGTTTACCACGCCGTGTCCCTAATTTTGCTAGTCTTCATTCACGCTATACAACTTGATGCCTCTCATACGTATGCCAGTTTTCATGGAATTGCTACAGACCTTCAACAAGATTAGTCAAGACTTTCAATTAATGATGACTGTTGTTTAGTACACTTTATGAATTTACAAACGACAAATATCAGTCAAAATAGTGGAAGCAGTTTTGATAATCGCTTTCTTATTATCATTAAACTATACAGGGATCGTTTTTTAATCATATTTTTTTGGAAATATGAGTCCATTAATGCACTTTTTTTGTGCCCATTTTTATATCCTCCAAACTATTTTCCAACATGAATATCACCAAACCTAATCTAGCTCAGTCTCAATCTGTCAGTCTTACACCTGATGCCAAACGGCTATCCTCATTAGAGAGATGTATTTCAGTTTTAGCCAAAACTTTTGAAAAATTCATCGTAATACCATGATTTCATGAGCTCTGCACCATAGTAGATATGCAGGAGCGCCTAAAACGGCTAACTAAATATATCAGCGCCACACAGCGATAAGACTGTGTAACACGACATACACTAACTCGCCTAAGGGTCGGCGACAAATTCATTCCATGATCAATCCCTGACCTTTTGTTGAAGGGTGATTTAAGAAGACTCATCCATGTTATCAGAAGTTTATTGAATGTTATGTTGCAATGCATGAATCAATTCACAGTTAATCTAAAAAGTTCGTGCTCTTGACGGTAACAAGATAATATATGGTCAACACAATTAAATGTATTATGCACAAGTAATCACTAGAAACACAATCGGCTGAATCGTGATGAATTCATGTAAATGATTGAAAAAGTACGATGATATAAATCCAGACTGATAAGCAATTTTCTTTAAGGTCACTGATAATTGAGGATAAGAAACACAATAAATATTGACACTGACAATTGATGGATAAAAAAACAGTCTTAAAACATCACAAAATATTATTCCACTGTTTACTAGGTTTTGAGTGCTTGAATTGCAAAAAACCATTGAACTATAGAGTTTTGGAAAAGAGATTGATAAATACCTGATATCCTGATGAGTAGAATCATAACTGAACTGTTAGTAGTTGTGTAAAATGTGGTTAATGCACGTAAAGTAAATAAATCCAATATTTGAACACGGGGGCACTACATTCCACCGCATGTTACCTGCGTATTGCGCGCGGGTGTGTATATTTATTAAACAAAACCCTATTAAGTACAATTAAATTTGCAGTTCAAGGAATCTCAATTAAAACTGCTCGAAACTAACAGAGATTGTTGCTAAAATCACAGTTAAGAGAAATATTTTGTAAAAACAGAGTTAGACTATTTGACTTTAAAGAGAACTATATTTGTCAAAATTGAAAATCGTTGGGTTGTAACGCGGAGCCGTGTGTTACAATATCACCTTTTCTGAGAAAAAGAAAAAGTAAAAAATCCTCTCGGCAAGGCCTGATTAATAATGTAGGGCAGAGTTCGAACTCAGGTAGGCAACTGGTTGTTATTCCGCCCATAGTTAATCAAAATGTGTAGGAATTCTGGGCTGGTGCATACTTGTTGATTTCTTCGACAATGATATGATGCCAAATAACAACTAGTAATTTCTACACAAATTGTTTGTTGTAGTGGCCAGTCATATCGCGTGAAATGAGATAGAGCAGTGATATGTTTTGCTAGCCAAGGCGTAGAAATTGCAAAGTGGAGTGTATCTTAAGTTGTCAGGCATAAATTCTGACATGGACTGACTAGTTCACTGTCAATGAGAGTTCCATATAAACAAAGGACCTAGTGTATGCTCGACGTTGTGGCCCATGATATTTGTTAGTGACTGCGAAAATGATGAAGAGTGGTTTGCATGATAATAGCCTATACCATGACATAAAACCAGTGAATACTTATTGTTGCTACGCAAAGCGTTAACTCTAAGTAATTGGTCATATAAAAGATAAGCAAGTGTGCGCTCATGCATGAGCCATATTGTGCAATAGTATATAAAAATTACATAAAAATCGAATGTTATGAACACAAGTGTACTCGAGCGTTGCCACAGAAATGGCCAAATATCGCATAATTGTTCACAAACGCTACACAATTTTTAATTAAAAACAGCTGGTTATACCCCGTGAGACAATTGAGTATGAGAAAAAATAATGAATTAAAATGAAGTATTTAGGCGGTCTAAACGAAATCGTGTAAGGACCACGATACATTGGTTGCAATGGTGCCACAACAGCGTCGTTAATAACGATAACATTTTGCATCTATGGAGTTGCGGTTGAAAAAAGATTGTCCGAGGAGCATGTATCGGCTGCTGGACAGACATTGTACTAAAATTAAATCGAATGCGAGAAGCTTCCTCTGCGGATAGTAAACATGGGAGCTGATTTGACAGGCGTAGGCCCATGCCATGAAATACCTTGCCAAAGATGTTTTAATAGGTTCACATATACGGGAACGCATAGCAAGTAGGAATAAAGGTAATGCATCGGACCAGCAGCTATTAATAAATGACAATGCTAAAGAGGCTTTGAGTTCCCTATGCAGTCGTTCTACCATGCCGTTAGTTAGGGTGAGATGGGCAGTCGTCTGGCGTAAAGTGCATCCGATGAACGGTAAGTTAGTTTTGAAACGCTCAGATGAGAAGCAAGTAGCTTTATCGGTAATGACCTCGTTGGGAAAACAATAATGTGTTATCCATGCAGAGATATAAACATACCATGAGATAAAGCCACAGGCCATCTGTTATCACTGCAAACTTTATGGTTTTGAAGGATGTGCTATTGCATAAAAGTTTTCCATTTGAACCAGTGGACTGGTGCCTATATGAATCCGATAAGAAAAAGTCATGAAGTTGGAACTAGATCTGGACATTTCACATTACCTCCTCCTTTGGTGGGGAATGTTGCGAGCAAGTTATTCTCTTTTTTGAAAATCTACAAAATTTATAACCAATTGCCAAAGGGGCTTAGATAAACGCCTCCATCTAAGATGTCTTTTAAATTTTTATCTACTGAACTAGAAAAAGTCTACAATCCTGCTGATATTTTTTATTTTGATTATGATAATACTTTCTCATGGTTGAATAAAAGACAAGGATAATTGTTATCGGAAACAGAATTTCTTGAGATTTTTATTTCCAAGTTTTGTATTATTAAAATTGAAATGTTATGTATCATATCATTATGATAGTCAACAATACATACAATCAATTGCTAGTCATGGTTCTCATTTTTTTGCATAATGTTACTCTCGAATTACACCTTATTTTTTTCTATTTTGATGATAAATCTATTATTCCTTACAGTCGAACTTTCTGATATTGATATATTGTACAGTAAAACTAGTGAGATTTACTTATCTACATGAGACTAATTGCACATTTTTATGTGATGTGATAACTTTTTTTATATTGTACATTTTCCAATTTTATTATTTGATGGAACATGTGTGGTTTAAATCCAAATAAAGATATTCTATTCTATTCTATTAATTATATTTAGAAGTTAGCTAACAGTTTCAATCTAAGTCAGATACACTATGTCGATGTGGGCAAAGGTTAGGTGTGAATTATTTGAAAAATGTTCTAAATAAGAACGAGCGTGCCAGTGATCTTGTTTTTTGGCATATAACACACAAGGAAACACATCGCTTAGAGTTCTGCCAGAGATTATGACCTCAGAAAGTATCTGTAACGATCTTAACAGTCGCCTTCCTGAGTTTGAAAAAGAATGAATAGAGTAGAAAACCTTTCTCGGAACGCTGGTTTGCTGAACGGGTCTGTGTGGCTGCGTACCAGTGAAGTAACCATTGGGTTAACCTTCCCAGAGTCGGCATAAGAGCTTGGTTTGATGACGAAATATCGTTTTTTGAATATGTGTATCACCACATTGTTCTGTTTTTACGAGAGATGGCGTTAGTGCAGGTTCGCTGAGAGTCACGGAGGTGACTGAGAATGGCGAAGGCAAAGGTGTATTTAGCGAGACGCCTTGCCTGGAAAGTGCGCCTGCAATATTGTTTTGTTTGCTTTTTTTAAATGAAAAATAACGATTTGCCCTTCCCTCAGATGTGAAGGCTGTATTTCTACTCTGACAAGGTAATTTGCGACGGATGAATTCGCATAGGGATGTAAGGTAAATAATGGTAGACGATATGTAAAAAAAAACAAATCTTCAGTTACAAATGATAATGATAAAGTTACACACTGCGTAATGAGTGGCGAGGACTTCTCAATCAAAATTGCCGTATCTAGATTCTACTGGTTGAAGTGTATGCGAATAAAAACTAAAAGACTGCCGAACTCCGTCATTCTATTTTTCCAAAGTGGTCCCAATAGAAAATTCAGATGCATTGGTTGTCAGTATAGACGGCCGTTGGAAGTCTGAATGGGTTAGCATTGTGTCATTTGCTGTCAAGCTGATGGCAAAACAGAGTAATTCCTTGTCTTCAGACGACCAATAAATTATAGAGTATATGCATTTAAGATTCAACAGGTGCCTACATAACGGATAAAGTTGTTTTGCTAGGCCGGGAAGAAACTTGCGACATTGATTAACTGCTGAAATTTTTTTATATAATTTTTTTGAAATTTGATTGCGGAGTGCCATCTTCATATTTTCCAATGTTGCGTTTTGCGTACGCGGGTAGTAGCTTTGCACGGACAGTTTCACAAAGATCCGATTGATCACAATTTTCAATTTGGTTTTGTCTTCGATCGGGCTGTGTTTGTATTCGTCCCAATTGAAATGAGGTTCTATCACATCTTTGTTTACTGGCTACGTTTCGGAACTGAAATCCCCGTTCCATCTTCAGGCCCGATTGCCACATATATACATAGCACAAAACTCACAATAGCAGATTTAAGCGAATGTGGTAACCTCGTTCCGAAACCGTTCTATTTTTATTTTAATTTTTTTTGACAAACCACAGGCTTTAAAAATAGAATTTGCTGCAGTAACTAAACTTAATATATGCATATGTCTAGCTCACATGATTGCCCTCGCCAAATAACTAAATCTACATATACATATACAGCTATTTGTAATTAGCAGATCAATTCTTACCTCAGTATAGTTTCAGCTATCTCAAATTCCCGGTATACATAATCTCATCTCGTGTGAAGAATGTTATAGGGGGGAGAGAAAGTATCGAATCTTTTTTTTGTTATAATTGTACTGTTACTATGTCGCGGTAATCAAAATTCAAAACTGGTAAAACAAAAACATTGACTGTCAAATACTGTATTTTATTTAAAGCCGGGAACTCTAATGTATACAATGGTGTATGTGGTATTGCGCACGTAGTAATTCTATAATTCCTTTAAAGTATTTGGTTACGTTATATTCTTGATGGAATTGACCTTTGACAGAAAAGATTGTATAACTTGAGGCATAATACGACGCCCTGGGAAATCCACGGATGAAGTTGCTATCTGCGATTTGTCACAATTGAACTTGATTCCGTAATCTGATAAGTGCGATAGGACATTTCATTGATGCTTGACTTGGGAGTACATGTGTGGACTAAAACCCATTATGTCATCAAGATATGACGTACAGTAATTGACAAAATCCCGGAGTATGTTGTCCATGAAACTCTGAAATTTATTTTGATATTTTGATAAGCAAGACCAAATATGAACCGATATTTCAACCGGAAATCAAAAACTATTGTGTTGAGACCCTGGCAATCTTTAATTTGTAAGAAAATTTACGTCGTAAACCTATATTGAGAGTGCGATGCCTGCAACCATAAGAAGGAATGGGCTCCCCGTAGTTGTTGCGAGTAGAACACCTAGAGACATCTCGGCCATGGAAACTGCGTCACCTGAATCTTCGGTTGTGAAATATAGAAAATGCAGAATTTCATTGAGATGCTTGGTCATATCGTTTAGGCAAATAGGCTGGTCAATATAAGTGGCATTAACGGTTTTGCTTTCCATGTGACATATACTGCGTAGACGACAGTTGTTATTATAAACTGTAGCAAAAGGCATTTGAAAGTTGATCTCTTTTGTGCGTGAAGAATAAAAACTTTTGCTTTGTTTGTGTTTGTGGTCATCTTAGGAATAAATCTGGCATCTTTTTGGCAAATTCTCCTTACCTACAGACAATTTTGACAATTATAGAAACACTTTTGGTGATTATAGCACAATTTTTTCATAGAATATCGACTGAATGATTGAATGTGTCGCGATTGTCGTTTGTAATGATTAAAATGGTTTTGATCTGTAGTTTTATTGGCATTTGTTGTGTTTATGGCGTATCTTTCAAGAATTATATACAAATGTGAAAAAGATTTTTCTAAAGTGGATAGCCTAACGTCAACCGATGTGAGACCCGCGGACGGACATTAATCTGAAATAGAATTCTGTATAATCATGTTTGGATTTGACTTGCAGGACAATAAAATGCAAAAAAGGACTTAAATGTATAGAAAACATTTTTGAAACATACGCACCTGTAAATTTTAAATACTAATAACTAATCGCTTACCTAAACCTGCTTCTACAGTTTGAACACAAATTGAACGCAGAATTTGGTACAAAAGCACGTAGGCGAGAAATGTTTTGACTAAATTAACCACAAAAATCTTTGACTCAGAAATACTCAAAAACAGTATTGAAAAAGACAGGATGATCCGGTGATCACAAGTGCTACTTTCAACTTTTTTTAATTACACCCAAGATTCCCGTCTAAAACAAATTTATTTGGTTTAAATTTTTATCACCAATATGTAATCGCACAGGCTGGAAATATGTGCCGTGCGACTCGATTAAGAATACAAATAAGAAATCGGAAATCAGTACTATTGTTGGCCATTAAAAGGGCCAGAAATGCGTTCAACGGTAAATGCTGTGAAAGTTTTTGAATGTTGCCCAGTAATAGCGTCTAGAAAACCTTCTAGACACATAATCTGTTCTCCTGTTTGTTGAATAGTGATCCCTTTAGTTGATGCACTGTTATAAGTAGAATTGTAGAAGCCGGATGTGCGTGTTGCTGTATGAAGGATTAGAATTGTATTTTTGAATATCTGTGGCAAAACTTAGGTGGCTGGCATACGTACAAATCCGATTATTAGATGATCAATTACTTATGAATATTTCTGTCGCAACAAAAAGATTGGCGAGACAGAAGACTATGCGACGAGATGACACTGCGTGGTAAACGCAAGTCCGCAAGTCCGAGTAGGTAGACTGTCAAGGAAGAAAGCAACAGAAATATCACGTAGTGAGCAGATCAGAGATTGTGGTGCGTGGTAATTGCATCGTGCTTATAAAGATGCGAAGTTGAACGCCACTAAACAACCGCAATTTTGTGCGTTTTAATTGTTTCAGCTTATTAAAAATTGAAATTTATTTTGCAAATATGTCATTGAATTAATCTTGCCGACACAACTATGTAGACAGATGTGCATCAGTTTCAGTTCTCAAGGTTGATTTCGTAGCCGAGATGTCTCTAAGCGATCTAATCGCAACTAATACGTTGAGGGCCATTCCTACATAAGGTTGCCGGCATCGCACTCTCAACCTAGGTTTACGACTTGAATTTTCTCACATCATCCTTGTCAAGGTCTCACACACAACAATAGGCCTTGATTTGCTGTTAGACTATCAGTTCATTGTTGATCTCAATAATCAAAAGA
This sequence comes from Eudiplozoon nipponicum, assembly GCA_029291075.1. Taxonomy (NCBI): domain Eukaryota; kingdom Metazoa; phylum Platyhelminthes; class Monogenea; order Mazocraeidea; family Diplozoidae; genus Eudiplozoon; species Eudiplozoon nipponicum. The sequence goes on from JAQBSW010003505.1 coordinate 60,459, forward strand.
TCATTGACTCGTCCACCGGATTTAAGCAAAGTTTTTGGACACTTCCCTCCGAACGTTTGGATTTGCAGGTCATTCACATAACCCCAGTGCATCATTCAACTAAAATATCAGCAGCTCTTCGAGAACAAGTGTCGTTATTTGATCCAAGCAAGTCAGAGATACAAGTGTCCAACACGATGCACCATATCGTTCCAAAAGGACAACTCATCGCACTCAAAAAGCGATCAATAATTGCTGCTAAACTGAAAGCTGCTCAAGTAGAATTTTCAGGACTATTGGAAGAGGGAATCATCAGACCATCGAAAAGTTCATAGACGTCACCATTACGCTTGGTCTTCAAATCGAACGGGTCGTACAGATCTTGTGGTGTTCATCGCAAGTGTAACTCTGTGACAAAATCCTATACATATTACATTCCCACTATAAACAAGCTGCTTGAATATCTCAGCTGCAGCAATTACTTTTCCGTGATTGAACTCAGAGAAGCCTATCATCACATCCAGGTAGCGCCAGAATATATATAAAAAACGTCGGTCATCAATCCATTTTGTCTTTTTGAATAAGTGTACATGATTTTGATCTCAAGTGTGCTACTCCGACATTGCAAAGTTTCATAAACAATATACTCCGCGACGATGCCGCTTATTGTATGTCATACCTCGATGACATAGTGGTTTTCAATCCAGATTTAGAATCTCATGACAAGCATTTATAAAATGTTCTCTCACACTTAGCCAGTCACGAACCCAAACTCAACAGTAACAATTTGTAGATTTTAACTAGATTCATGGATTTCCTAGGGTATCGTTTTACTCTACAAGGTATACAAATTTTGCAGTCGAAAGCATATTCGATCAAGAATATTAAAACACTAAAGACTTTAAATGAGTTGCTGAAAATTATTGGAGTTCATAACTATTATCGTATCTTCCTGGCTTATCAAAACAAATTTATCCGTTATGTAGACACCTGCGGAATCGTAAAGGACTTAGCAGAAAATCTACCATTTCTTGGTCGCATGAAGGCGAAGAATTTCTTGATCTCGCCATCAACTCGTTAACAAATGCTATAATGCTAACCAATACAGATTTCCAACGACCATTTCTACTCACAATCGATGCTTCTGAGTTTACTATTGGAACCAATTTGGTACAACTGATCGACGGAGTTCGGAAGCCTATTAATTGTTACTCGAGTACTCTGCAACTAGTAGAATCCAGATACGTCACTTTCGCTCGAGTACTGCTCGCCGTCCACGACGCAATGAGACAATTCCTGAGCCTCATTGTCAGTAGCAGATTTGTTCATTTTACAGAACATCCACGATTTTTAGCGTACTTAAAATGTCGCAATGTACCCTACCAGAGTAGAAAATCATTTGTCACATCTGAGCAAATGGCAATTCGAAATATTTCATGTTAAGGGTGAAAAATAAATCATTTCAGACTCAATTTTTGGGTCACACGTCTCGCTAAAACCACATGTGCGATCGCCATTCACAGTCATCTCCGTGAATTTCAGTGAACCTGCACTAACACCATCACCCCTGCAAACAGAAAAGCGCAGTGACATTCATATTCAGCGATCAGTAGCTCGTCACTGCACCAAGTTCGTTTGCCGACTCTGGGAAGATTTACCCAATTTTTTCTTCACAGGTACGCAGCCAGAATAATCCAGTTCTGCCAACTAGCCTTCACATGAGATTTTTCGACTCCCTCCGCTCAATTTCTCACCCAGGAAGTAAGGCAACTATCAAACTTATTACACAACATTTTTGTGAACATAGACTCAAACAAAACGCTAAGCGATGTGTCTCCGAGTGCGCTATATGCCAGAAAACTTAGTTGGAATATCTCCCGATTACTTCACGCCTAGTCATCGTCCATATCTATATAGTTTATCTGATACCGGTTCAATGTTTTAACTTCCTTTTAAATATTATTGTTATATTTACCCAATGGTCTGCGGCTTTACATCTTGGAAACATTTCTGCAGACGAAACCAATAATGGTTTTAACTTTGCATGGATAGCACATTATGGCGTTCCCAACTTGGTCATTACACATGAAGGCATTTATTTCTCATTTAATGGCTTCAAAACTACCTTGCGGGTCATGAGATTCACTTTACGCCAAACGACTGTCTACCAGCCTTAATCTAACAGTGTGATATAAAGGACGCTTAAGGAACTCAAATCAGCTTTAGCATCCTCGTAAATTAATGGTAACTGTGTCGATGCATTACCTTTAATCCTACTTGCTATACGTTCCCGTGTACGTGAATCTATTTAAACGCCTTCGTCACAATTCTTTTGTTGCATTGACCTTCACCTGACTAATCAGCTCCCACGTTTACTACTCGCAGAGGATGACCGACTAGTCCAAGCTTTCCGCCTTCGACCTTATTTCGGTAACATGTCTGACCAGCAGCTGGGACATACTCCTCGGCTTGTTTTCGTTTAACCGCAGCTCTACAGATGGGTAACGACGCTGATGTTGCACTATTGCAATCAATATATAATGGTACTTAGCCAATTTTGCTCAGACAGCCGAAATACTTCGTCATCATGCAAGGTGCGACACCTTCATCGGTAGGCATAGTCTGGTTAATACCTTTCATTAAATCGCCTTTATCCTGTTGACATAAAAATTCTACATGTGTCTCAGGCTCTACATGCCTACAATCTCAACATAACAATAGTTTTATCGGCATAACGTGAATATGATAATTCATTTTACATTAACTCTGATCTACATTACTAATCAAGCTTTCCGAGAGGAATACTGTTCTTTTAACGTCTTCTTTTTCCCAGAGAGAAAATTGATTTAATGGCTCAGCTAAATTCACTGATATATTGCCAAAATCAAATTCAAATTCAATACGCTGAACCAATTAAAACGCGCAAAATTTGCGATGAAAAATGCGACTATATATATATATATATATATATATATATATATATATATATATATATATATATATATATATAATTAATGAATTACTATCACGCAATAGACACTGCTACTCTGCTCGCTACGTGCGATTGCTATTGATTTCTTCTCTTGTCTGCCTACCTACTCCGACTTCTGGACTTCCGTTTACTACGCTGTGACATCTCATCGCTTTGTCTTCATTCACGCCAATCTTTTTGATGCTGCACAACTTGTCATACGTAATCCATCATCTGCTTATCGGAATTCTACGTGTGGTAGCCACAACGTGTTGCTACAGATCTTCAACAAGACAATTCTAAGCCTTCAAACAGCAACTCGCGTATCCGGTTTCGAAAACTACTTATTTCGGTGCATCCACACAAAAGGCGCATCAGCCAACTGACCAGAAAACGGAGCAAGTTTCTAGAAGGATTTCTAGACACCATCGCTATTGCAACATTCAGAAACTTCTGGACTTTCGTTGACCACGCTCTGTCATCTTATTGCTTAGTCTTCAGTCACGCCAATCTTCTTTATGCTGCACAAATAGTCATACGTAATCCATCATCTATTAATCGGAATTCTACGTGTGCCAGCCACAACGATTTTGCTATAGATCTTCCACAAAACAATTCTAAGCCTTCGAACAGCAACTCACGTATGCGTTTTCGACAACTCTACTTATTCCGGTGCATCCACACAAACGTTGCATCAGCAAACTAACCAGAAAAAAAGCACGTGTCTAGACGGACTTCTAGACACTATCGCCATGGCAACATTCACAAACATTTACGGCATCTAATTTTGAACGAATTTTGGGCCTTGTTAAGGTCCACCAACAGCAAATGTTCCGATAGAATCCATCTTCTATTCTTCTTTTAAAGTCGCACGCCACTTACTTCAAGCTGGGGCGTTTACACCTATGTAACGGCTCAAACTAATTCGCCCATATATTGCCTAAATGAAGTTCAAATTTTATTTACGCAGTAACAATTAAAACAAGGAAAATGTTCCGTTGACAAATGACGTAAGAGTTTGCACTTGCACATCTATGTAAGCACGGTGCATTTACCATGCAACTTTGCACACGTTTGACATTTCGTTATGTGCTCTACGCGTGATTGATGTTGCTCTCTCTACTTGATTGTTTATCTATACAGTCTACTGAACTTGCGTTTATCACGCTGTCCCATAGTCACTTGGACTTCTACGGTGTTGCGATTACGGTTTTTCCGCAGATCTTCAAGAAGACAATACTGAGCCTTCACGCAGCAACTCACCTTTTGGATTTCGACAACTCTAATTATCAGGGTGCATCCACACAAAGGAAAACAAACAAATTAATCAAAGCCGAACTCATGTGTCCAGTGGTACTTCTAGACACTGCAAAATTACCAAATTTTCTCGGTATTTGCCTGAGAACGCAATTCCGGCAATGATAAGGGCCACATACATTAGCTGCCTCTCATTATCTACGGTCTATTTACTATTTTTTAACGTCGCACGGCATTTACATGTAGCCGGGGCGTTTACACCTACGTAACGGCACAGATCAATTCGCCAACATATTGTCTCAATGAAATTCAAAATTCATTTACACGGTACCAAATAAAAAAAGCAAAATATTTCATTAACCAATGGCGCGCGACATTGCGCCTGCACAGGTATATAAGCACGGTGCGTTTACCATACATCATCACACACGCTGGATATTATCGTCCTGTGCCCCACGGTCGATTGATGTCGCTCTCCCTCTCCATGGCTATTTGCCTACAGAATTCTTGACATTCGTTTATCACGCTGTGTCACATAGTCACTTGGATTTCAGTCACGCCAATAATCTTATTGCTTCACAACTAGAAATACAGATCGATTATCTATTAATTGGATTTTACGTGTGCCATCCGCCACAGTGTTGCCGCAGATCTTCAGCAAGACAATTCTGAGCCTTCACGCATGATGCGTCCACTCGAAAGAAAACCAGCCAATTAACCAGAGCCGGCCTCAAGTGTCTAATAGTACTTTTAGATACTGCAGCACAATCAAACTTTCTCGGTATTTTCCGGAGAAATCAAGCTTGGTCGTTTACACCTACTTAATTAATATTAAGTTGAAAATGCCGAGGATTTAATTTGATAAATTATACAATCTTTGAAAAATGTTATTTATTTGACAAATTAAAGTCAAAATGCAGTTTGGGTGTTTAAACCAAGTGTCCAAAATCATTGCTATGCTGCAATAAATTAGCATGAAAAAGTAATAATATTATTTTCTAAAACAATCTTATTATATATAAATGATTCGATTATTTAACGGTAACTTCATCGTGAAATATTAATATTGTAGACAGCTTATTTTATAAAGTTGGAAGATATATTTGGCTCAGGTTGTTTACTCTTGTATTTAAATTTGATGTATTTATTAATAATAATAATAATAAATTTAAATTTGGCATCAAAAGCTATCTGCCACCACAATTTAAATTACATGATAATGTAGGAGGATTTGTAGTTATAGTAATAGCTTTTGCGGTGTAGCTGTCTATTTAGTAAACCTATCCTACAATATCTTGGTGCCTGTTATCCCCACCCGTTCCATGATCAATCCCTGACATTTTTCCAAAGGGTGAAGCAAGAAGACTCATCCGTTTTCAGACGTTTATTGGAGGTTATGTTGCAAAACATGAATCAATTCACAGTTGAACAAAATGGACCGTGCTCTAGACGGCAAAAACATGATATATTGTCAACACAATTAAATTTCTTATACATAAGTAATTATCATTGTAACGACACAAATCAATCGCCGACATATTGCGTAAATTAAATTCAAATTTATTTACGTTGCACCAATGAAAAAAAGCGAAATTGCCGGTTAACCACGTTTAACCAATAGTGTGCAAGTAGACGTTGCAGGCTATTTAAGCACGGTAATTTACCATGCAAGTCAGTTGTGGCATTTGCCTTCTACCTGCTTCACGCGTGTGCGTTCTGTCGGCTGTCAATACGTGTGCGCTCTGTCGGCTGTCAATACCTACGCTGGTGATTTGATAGTTTCACCAACAACTAACTACATCCGTGACTCATCTTGTTGCGGGATACCGGAGAGACGAGCCAATTGAGTGCAGGACCTGCAGGACACCATCCACAACGCGATTACAGCTCAACCACGGGAGCGACAACTCAACCAGAGTCCACCCAAGGCACTAGGACATCTTCAACCTCTGAAGACTTCAAGCGAACGCATTACCAGGCCCTCTTAAGGGCCCCCATATCAGTAACTAATCTTTATTCAGAGCACCTTAACCGAGTTTGTAACGTCGTACGGCATTTACTTGAAGCCGGGGCGTTTACAAAATTGGCGACCGCGCCAGAATATTGATTATTGTTCTTATTTTTGTGGTATAAATAAAATTGACTTTCTTTTTCAACTATTTGGGATAAAAATCGATTAAGATTTGCGTTTTATCTACCATGATCGTGGTCATCTGTGAATTTTGTTGGGTATATATATATATATATTCGTGGTTTGTGTTGGAGGGATATAATAATAATAGATTGACATTTGTGTTTTCTTTACCCTGATCGTGGTTTTCTGGGAAATCTGTTGGGTATATATTCGTGGATTTGTGGGGATAATAATAATACATCGGCATCAAAGGCCAACGGGGCCTTTGTTCATCTTTTCTACGTACAAAACGGCACCGTACGTACTCAACAAACTCAATTGCGGATTTTTGGAAACAGTGACTTTTTTGTTCTGCACTTATTCAACTGTGGAAGCTGTTTGTGGGTAAGCGTTTCGTTAAAGTTTATTTATACATTTTCATATTGCTTATAAATTTATGCTTTTAAGATCCCGTAAGATTGTTAAAATGTCAGGTCCAATTTTAGATATTGATGTTCCTGTTTGGGATGGAGATAGTGAGCTATTTTTTATGCGCGTAGACTCCGCTTTCTCCCCGTTTCCTGATTATGACAGTCATCAAAAACTGTCAAAGGTTTTTGCTAAACTACCTTCTGAATTGCAGCGACGGATTTATCCTAAGCTTGAGGCCATTAGGAAGCTACCTAATCCCATTTTGGGCCTACAAAACGAGGTAGAATCCTTGCTTGGACCCACGGAAACTGAGCAGATAATAAACAAATATGCGCAGTTAGATATGCCAAATCTTGGCCCCATAGAAATACTGAGGGAATTACGGAAACGTTGGTATAAAACCAACATTTCTGACCATGAGGCTAAGGTTGTTTTTATTAACAATCTTCCCCAAACATTAAAACTCTTTGCCAGACAGCTCCCCAACACTCTCTCTATAGATGACTTATCTGAGAGATGGGAGTTAGAATATAGGGTTTTGGAACCCAAAGTGAATCCATCATCCTTTTCTTCACCCCTGCAAGATGATAGAATCTCCTCCTTAGAGAGAACAGTGGCGAACATGGCCAAAGTTCTAGAAGGATTGGCCATTACCAAATCCGAGATAAATCAAGTGAATGCTCGACCAAAATTCGTTTCCAAGTCAAATTATAATGGTAGGCGGCGATCGAGATCTCCGCAATCCTTTAATAAATATGCTCCAAAGAACTGGTGTTATAACCACCAGAAGTTTTTTATGCTTGCCAAGTTTGTCTTTGTCGTTCCGAAGAATTTCCGAACGAGTGTCAATTTCCACAGCTGACGGAGAGGACAACAGATTGCAGGCACAAGGGTGCATCAGTATCGGGAAACGTCTGGCGCAGGAAGTAGAAGACCGTACTTTCTGCACACCAACGGCATCAACGGCGCCACAGGGAAGAAACCAACTACAATCCGACATCCCTGTCGACTCTTTTCGTCCACGCCAAATTTTTCACATAGAGAACCAAACGGACAACGCTGGTCGCAATCACCAGCCTACTTGTTTGCATGACCCGGCCAAACAGCCCATCGAGCTTCTGCACCTTCTTGATTTGAAAACTGGCGAAGAATTCATCGTAGACACAGGTGCAGCAGTCTCGGTTCTCAAGGGTGTTTCAATGGCCGAGATGTCGCTAGGCGTTCTTCTCGCAACAGCTACAGGCGAGCCCATACCAACGTATGGCTGCCGGTACCGCACACTCAACATAGGTCTACGACGCGAATTTTTTCACAATTTCATCATTGCCAAGGTCTCACATAATATAATAGGCCTTGATTTCCTTCTGAAATTTCGGCTCATTTTTGATCTTGTCAATCAAAAGATCATCGACTCCTCAACCGGACTTGAGCAAATCTTTTGGACACTTGCCTTCGAGCGTTTGTAGTTACAGGTCATTTAGCCAAACCCAGTGAATCATTCAGCAGGGATATCAGCAGATATTCAAAAATACAAGTCGCTTTTCGATCTTAACAAGTCAGAGCTACGAGTCTCCAACAAGATGCACCATATCGTCACAGAAGGACAACATATTGCACTTAAGAAGTGACCTCTGGCCCATGCTAAGCTGAAAGCTGCCCAAGAGGAATTCTCAAGGCTTTTGGAAGAGGGAATCATCAGACCATCGAAAATTTCATAGGCGTCACCACTGCACTTAGTCTCCAAATCAAACGGATCGTACAGTTCCTGCAGAGATTACCGTAAGCTAAATTCAGTGACAAAATCTGATGCATATTGTATTCAAAATATTAACAGCTTACTTGAGAAACTCAACGGCAGCAATTTTTTCTCAGTGATTGACCTTAGACAAGCCTACCATAACATACCGGTAGCACCAGAGGATAATGAAAAGACTGCAGTCATCACTCCATTTGGCCTTTTTGAATAACTTTACATGCCTTTCGGACTTTAGTGTGCTACACAGACATTTCAAAGATTCATGGACAACATACTTCGCGACGACTCTGCTTATTGTATGTCATATCTCGATGACATTATGGTATTCAGTCCAGATCTAGAATCTCATGCGAAGAATCTACGAAATGTCCTCTCACGCTTATCCAACCACGGACTCAAGATCAACTGTGACAAGACGCAGATTGTAACTTCATCCCGTCGACTTCTTAGGGCATCGTATCACGGCCCAAGGTATTCAACCGTTGCCGTCGAAAGACGATATTCAATCAAGAATATCAAGTCACCAAGGACTTTGAGCGATTTGCAGAAAATCCTGGGAGTACTATAACTATTATCGCAAGTTCCTTCAGGCTCTATCAAAAACAACTTTATCCGTTTGTGCAGGCACCTGCGGAACCGAAAAGGACTTAGCAGAGAATTCCATCATTGCTTGGTCATCACGAAGATTGAGGAATTACTTCGATCTTGCCATCAACTCGTTAGCAAATGCCACAATGCTGCAATCGCATCCAGATTTCGACAGCCATTTTCTACTCACGATCAGATGCTTCTGAATTCGCTATTGGAGCCACTTTGGAACAAGAGATCGACGGAGTTCGGAAGCCTATCAGTTTTTACTCGCGTACTCTCCAACCAGTAGAAACGAGGTACGACACTTTCGGTTCGAGAACTGCTCGCCATCCACGACGCAGTGCGCCATTTTATCAGCATCATTGGCAGTAGCAGATTTGTTGTTTTCACAGATCATGCACCACTAGTTAGCGCACTTCGAAACGCAACTTCATCTATCGCCATGTACCCTGCCAGAGTGGAAAGATCAACTTTGTCTCGTCTAAGCGAATGGCAATTTGACGTCTTTCACGTCAAGGGCGAAAACAGAACTTCATTTGCAGACTGCCCTGTCCAGGCCAGACGTCTCGCTACAACCACCTGTCGCCGATCACCATTTACTGTCAACTCCGTGGCACTCAGTGAACCTGCACTAACGCCAACTCTCCTGCGAACTGAACAGCGCGGTGACATTCACATTCAAAGATCAATAGCCCGTCACCGCAACCAAGTTCATATCGCCGGCTCGTGGGAAGGTTACCCAATTGTTTACTTCACGGGTACGCAGCCCGACAAGCCAGTTCTGCCACAACCAGCTTCAGATGACAAGTTTTTCGATTCAATTCACTCAATTTCTCACCCAGGAAGTCCAAGCGACTTTCCGACTTCTTACAGATCGTTTTTGTGGGTCACAGACTTAGGCAGAATGTTAAACGATGGGTGTCAGAGTGTGCAATTTGTCAGAAAAAACAAGCTCACACGACACACTCGTTCTAAGTTGCAACATCTCTCAATCTACTTCACGCCTAGCCATCGTCCACATCGACATAGTTCATCTGACAAAGGTTCAAGGTTTCTTAGCTACCTTCTAACTATGATCGATAGATTTACACGGTGGTCTGCGGCATTACCTCTTGGCACCATTTCTGCAGACGAAGTAACTAACGGTTTTATCTCTGCATGGATATCCAATTATGGCAACAGGGTCGATGCACTACCTTTAGTTCTGCTTGCCATGCGTTCCCGTACTCGTGAATCCATTAAAACATCTGCGTCACAACTCTTGTATGACATGGATCTACGCCTGCCTAGTCAGCTCCCACGTCTACTACCGGCACAAGATGACCCACAACACGAAACTACCCGCCTTCGACTTCATTTCGGTAACATGTCCGAACAGCAGCCGAGACACACGCCTCGTCCAGTCTTCGTTCATCCACAGCTCCACAGATGCAAGAGAGTACTCGTACGCAACAATAATGCTGTTGCACCACTACAACCCAAGAATCGCGGTCCTTACCCGATTTGACTCAGACAGCCAAAATACTTCATCATTATGCAAGGCGCTACAATCGACATCAGTAAGAATAGACAGGTTGAAACTATTTATCGAACCATATTCGATCCCAGAGCGTTCAACCTTCACGTCTCAGGCTTCAATTCGCCCACAATCTCAATAACCTGCTTTGTATAACGCGTAATAAATTTTTTTAAACATTAACATTAACTATAAATTTTTTTAACCTTTCGTTATTTTTAGTATTTGTCTCACGTGGCATAACCAGCTGTTCTTAGCTAACAATTGTGTAGCATTTTTGAACAGTTTTTTGGTATTATGCCATCTCTAAAGCAATGTTCGTGTACATTTTTTATAAAAAAAGTTACCTTTGATTTTTTAATGTATATATTTTTACATTATAATGTATTTCTCACACATGACATTACACTGCCTATTTTGGTATGATTCAGCTACTTCTATTAATCTTTCGTGTAGCAACACTAAGTAGTGATCAGCTTCATATCATGGTACAGGTACACTTTAAATGCATATCTCAACTTTATCAATTGCACAAAGACCACTATACAAATGTCATGACCACAACGTCGAGCACTCTAGCTCCTTTGGTCGTATACAAACACATTGACAACGATCCAACCTGCTTAGGTTTTTATCTTAAACCTGGCAAATTCAGAGGCGATTTAATTCTCGAAATCTTCACGCTGCGGCTCCAAACACTTACACTGCTCCATTTTGCCTCATGTGCTATGACCGTCCACTAGAGCTAACAATTTGTGTAGCAATTCTGTGGTTACCTGGCATCATATCATTGTTGAAGCAACCAACAAGCATATTTAAGCCCAGCACTTATGGTTCATCATATTTGCTTAACTTGGTTCAAACTCTGTCATGCATTTCTTATCTAGCCTCGCAGAGAGGAATATTTTTTTCATCAGAGAGGAAAGTGTTGTAACGACACAAATCAATCGCCGACATATTGCGTACCAAATTCACTTATTTACGTTGCACCAATGAAAAAAGCGAAATTGCCGTTTAACCACGTTTAACCAATAGTGTGCAAGTAGACGTTGCAGGCTATTTAAGCACGGTAATTTACCATGCAAGTCAGTTGTGGCATTTGCCTTCTACCCGTTTCACGCGGCAGGCACGGTCGGCTGTCAATACGTGCGTACTGTCGGCTGTCAATACCTACGCTGGTGATTTGATAGTTTCACCAACAACTAACTACATCCGTGACTCATCTTGTTGCGGGATACCGGAGAGACGAGCCAATTGAGTGCAGGACCTGCAGGACACCATCCACAACGCGATTACAGCTCAACCACGGGAGTGACAACTCAACCAGAGTCCACCCAAGGCATTAGGATATCTTCAACCTCTGAAGACTTCAAGCAAACGCATTACCAGGCCCTCTTAAGGGCCCCCCTATTAGTAACTAATCTCTATTCAGAGCACTTTAACCGAGTTTGTAACGTCGTACGGCATTTACTTGAAGCCGGGGTGTTTACATCATGAACACAACCGTCTGAATCGTGATGAATTCATTTAAATTATTGAAAAAATACGATGATATAAATCCAGACTGATTAGCTATTTAGTTTAAAGTCACTGATAATAGATGAGAAGAAATACAGTAAATATTGTCACTGATAATTCGAAGATAGAAATCGTGTTGAAACTGTCATGATTAAGCACCACAAATAATAACATAAATCCATTGAATTAAGGAATTTTAGGAAAGTGATTGAGAAACATCTGACGTCCTCATGCGTAGTATCATATCTATACTATTAGTAGTAGTGGAAACTGCGGTTAATGCATGAAATTAAAATAAATCCGATGTTTGAACACAAAGGCACAATAATCCACCGCATGTTACCTGAGTATTGCGCGCGGGTGTGTATAGTTATTAAACAAATACCTATTAATTACAATTAAATTTTCAGTTCCAGAAATCTCAATTAAAACTGCTTGAAACTAAAAGAGATTGTTCCTAAAATCACAGTTAAGAGAAATATTGTTTGAAAACAGAGTAAGATCATTTTGACCTTAAAAAGAACTATATTTGTCAAAATTTAACATCGTTAATTTGAAATGCGGAGCCGCGTGTTACAATACAATCCAGAAGTAAGGATACTTAAAGTTCAATGAAACAGTGACTATTTAACGACAGGGATGATGGGAGTTTTAAAAAAATGTACTTTCATCAACTTTGTGTTATTTCGTTCTGAGAAGAAAGAGATTTTAATAAACCGTTCAGAAAAATTCGCCGACATATTGCCAAAAAGAAATTCAAATTTCATTCACGCGGTATCAATTAAAACAAGCGAAATATGCCATTAACCAATGGCGAGCTATGGAAGCCCTTTGGTCAGAGAGCCCCTGATTTTCAAGGCTCGTATACTCCATATATATATATATATCCACGTCAATTAACTGAAGCAAATTTCATATCCTTCCCAGTGACGTATATTAAGAAAACTAATTTATTGTAACTTCAATACTTTAGTGGTAAAGTGTCTCAAGCCTGAACCAAGCACCAAGGCGTACTGCGCAACTCAAAATCTCCACCAGACTCCCTTCTAAAAATCCCCCAAGACAAATCAAAATCGTCGACATTATATACAAAAGAAACTTACAAAAATTTACAATATTGTTTAAAAGCACAATATCGTTTTTTGAGACCAACGATAACATCAAACGTCCAAAAATAAAATTTGAATTATTTTTATATGAGGAGTTAATTGATCGCCGACATATTAATTAACCCTAATGTACATCCTCATGTTTAAGATGTTTACTCATACATCACAAAGTCCTCATTCTTCGGTTTCTTGATGACTCTTCCAAAACGAGTTTCAATATTTAGTGCTGGTACTTCACTAAGTTTCATTCTAATATTGCATTGATCTCTTTCCTCAGATGTCTTGGTTTTAATCTTTACCGCTTTTTCACATTTATCTGGTTCTTTTTTATTCATAAATTTTCGAGTCATATCTCTCCTCAGCTTCTTGATACTTCGATGGGTATTGTTCCTCAGTCTTCGCCTCTGTCCATGTGAACTGTGTAATACTGAGATCCAGTACTGCACACTCTACTGTGACATTTATTTCTATAAATGCATTTTTCAGTCATATAATTGACTTTAAATGGCCCCTAATAGAATATAATCAAATTTCTCTGCTTTCGTTTGTTATTTATACATGAGATGTCAGCTTGAAATCTGAAGGTATATAGCATTTAGACCTTGGTCTTCCAGTTTTGGTTGAAGCTAAGCGACTCACTTTATCACCCCATGCTTCAACCAACCAATCTACTAAACTGGAGGCCCAATGGAGACCACTCGGAGCTTCTATTAGAAGATCTCCAGGTAATCTCAATTGCTCTTCATAAATAAGTTCTGCTAAGGATATTCCTAACTGAGCTCTGTATCTATTTCGCATTGCCAACAAAACTGTGAGCTAATCATGTATCCAACTAAATCATCCAGTGCAAAGTAATACAGCTTTCAGCTAACTGTGCAGTCTCTCAATCTTCCCATTAGATCTGGGATTATATACACATATTTTTCTTACTTCCATCCCCATAGTATTCAATGATCTGGTAAATAGTTCAGACATAAACTGACTACCATGATCAGATGTTACCCTTACAGGTACACCCAATTATGCCAGAATATATGTAAGACATCTTGAGCTGTCATTTTCTTTAGTATTGCTACTTCAAACTGAAGACTGAAACGATCAAACATCCTAAGAAAATACATCTGGCCAGAAATTTCGGGCATTTCCTCTATATCAATATGAACATGCAAGGAAAGACCTGCTGGTATACCAATCGTTTTAACGTTGGTTTTAGTGTTAAGCCAGACTTTAAAAGTCTAACACAGGGCACCCAATCTCTTATGGCTTTCGACATTTTAGGCCATACATAATCTATCAGTGACTATCTTTATATTTGCCTTAATGAAGTATAACCATATTCATGCACCTGTTGAATTATTACTATACCTTAATTCTAAATGTACATTTGGTCTAGTTTAACTCCTGGAGATTTCACATAATATCCACTTATCTCCAATATTCCTTTGTGTATACGTAGACTTCTTTGTCAACACAGTTGCTAAAGGATCAACAGCTTGTGCTTCAATCAATTTCTGGACGAAATCATAATAAGACATAGCAGAGCATACGAGTGACTCCGAACTAATCATATATTCATCTGATACGTTTGGACTACAGAGATTATCTGCCACCACATTCTCTTTTCCTGAGATATGAGTAATGGTAAAATCAAATTCTGAATGTATCCGCCGAGAATAATTAAGACGATTCATTTTCCCTAGGATACCTATTAACGGTTTATGATCATTTAATATCGTAAACTGATGTCCCTCTAGGTAATGCTCAAAATACAGCACTACAGAATAAACCGCTAGTAATTCGTTTCCAAGTGTGTCATATCACTTCTCGCGATCTTGGAGTTTCCGACTATAGAATCCTATTGGCTTGACTATACCATAATCTCTCGGATGTTACACTGCCCCCCATTGACTACATTAGAAGCTTCTGTCACCTACACAAACGGCTTAGTCAAATCTACAGGTGCTAATGTGATAATTTGGCGTAACAGATATTTGGCCCTCTGCAATTTCTCTTTGTCGTCCTGGCTAAAATTAATTGGCCAAGACTTCTTGGTCGTACTCCGTTCACGATCCTAAAATTCCAGCTAAAGCTAGTATGAAACGACGATAATAGCCGGTCATCCCAAAAAATAAACGCAATTGACGTACGGTTCTTGATTCTGGCACATGTTTGATTGCTTGGATCTCATCTTCCAAGGGTTTGATTCCATCCTTTTCTGGCTTAACGTCCACCCCGTAACTTTCCAGTTTAGATAAGACGGCTTCAAAGTGCTCCCAGTGTTCCTCCCTAGATTGACTATATATAATGATGTCATCTATATACACTCTAGCAAATGGACAACCATGAAGAACATCCTTCGTCAGACGCTGGATTGTCTGACTGGCAGCCTTCAGACACTAAGGCATGCATAAGAATTCATGCGATCCTCCTCCAGGAAATCGCACTGCAGTGAGCGGTAAAGAATCTCACTCTATAGGTATCATCTTCCATTACCGAGTTCAATAGACGCTATTTACGACAAATCCTCCATTGACTTGGCTCAGGTTTAGGAACTACCATTATTGGAGATAAAAATATGGAATTTGAACGCCTACAAATTCCTTTATCCCTTAATCGCTTAAAGTCTTCAATTGCAAACTGTTGCTTATGTTGTGCTAACGGTTGAGCCTTCGGTGAACAGGGTTGTGCTTCCACCAACACGATTTACTGTTCTTTTCCGGTAATCAAACCCTTCTGATTATCATTGAATGGTAGAAACACGCCAGGTGTTTCTCGATGACATCCACTGTGTCATCGGTGACGACGGATCTAGGTAGTGTCACTGCCCTAACGACTGAGGTCCCCGTCTCAGCATAAGTAACTATCCCAGTGCCTTGTCCAATGGTTCTATATTTTGGATCTAAAGCGAGGTTGAAATGGATCCAAATATCCAGCTCAGTGAAATTATCCTTTATATAAGCGACCATAAAATTCCACCTAAAAGGCAATTTCTGCCCCAATGTCACTAAAAATTCTTTAACTCCCTTAACCTTAATTTGACTTTCACTGGTAGCCCATAGTTGATAATTGAATGTAGGGCTACCATTTTTCGCAACATCGGATCGAACTATGCTCACTTCTGTACACGTGTCTGTTAAGAATTTGAACCCAATTAATTTATCCGGTATGACAAAATTATTGTTGCAATAGCCAGCAACCTCTTCGAGTTTACCTTCCAGTCAAAATCTAACAGATTTACGAATTGATTTACTGTGCGTTTCTTCCATCAAAGTTTTTGAACCAAACTACGAATATGCATAACTTGGAGCCTCACATGCGCAACTAGATTTCCGGCGGATTACACCAGGCCAGAGGACGAGTACTTCCTTTCCATCTGGGACCAACCATCTGTGGAAACATGCATCCTTCCTCCTGACACTTTCCAAACTTTGCATATTTATTATGCAAAATGCTCCACTCGCGTAGTCCTATGTCTGTTGGAACTTTCCATCTTGGGTTTCATCCGACCCATATACAGTCGGAGGATGCTCAATTCATTATTTGAGATCAAGAGTCTCTCTGAGTTGCTGTTCAAGGCGTGAATCTGCTGTTACTGCATACACCTTAGGTTCCTTCAGCGATATGCTTTATCCAATTGTTTGAGCTTCTCTGGCCACTCTAGTTCCAATGTATCATAAACATCCAAAGTGGCTCTTAATCTAGCAGGCAATTCTGATAGAATTATACTGTCTCTAACTTCCTCAGAAACATCAAGCCCGATGGATTTTGAAATAATTCTGCCATAAAATAAAGACGAAATACATACTTTTTTACAGGCTCAAACAAACATTTCTGTAGGGTTGGCCATTCTTCTTAATTTAAAATAAAATTTTGCGTCTTCGACCCATTCAAAATGATTGTTTTGCCTGTACATAGTGCGTTTACCGTTAATATCCACAGAATTGCAGCAAAAATGATCATCTAAATTACACCTTTCCGCATGAAGTATCCTGGCGCGGTCGCCATATTTTGTAGAGGCCTACGATCACTAACATAAGAGAGCCTCTGAGATTTCAGGCTCTGATAATCCATATATGAGGCATGATCATCTAATTTGTAACACTTAAATTTCTAAGAACTATGTTTTAAACTAAATTTCTTATGTCCACCTGCTAATTGCTCTGTATCCTCAGTATTTTCTAAACCGGTCATTATATTAAATAAAGATTTATTGCAAAATATATTATAGCAATAAGTATGCTCACTGATACGCTGAATACCACAGATGATAGAATGATATTGTGGAGATCTTGAAAACAAATTACCTGATGCAAATTTAATATCCTTCCCAAGGACGTATATCAAGAATACTAATTATTTGTAGCTTTAATACTTTATAAGCAAAGTTTCTCAAGCCAGAACTATGCAGCATAGCGTACCACGGAACTCAAATTCTCCACAAGACTTCTTTCATTCAAATCCCTCCAGACAAGAGAATAGCTTCGGCCATATGTAAAAAACGAAACTTCCAAAATATTTAAATATTTTTTAAAAACACAATAATGTTTTATGAAACTAGAAATATCATCAGATGTTCAAAAATAAAATATGATTTATATTTATATGACAAGTTAATTGATCTCCAAAGATTTAATTAACATCCATATCGCAAACTTACGCTTGCAAAAGCGTACAAGCACTTCTTTCATGCAGCATTGCATACGTTTGACATTTCGTACTGTGCATTACTTGTGGGTGCTGTTGCTCTTGTTGAGGCCCCAAACCTATTGGTGTCTGTAAGCCCCATAGATGCCAGTTCGCTAGATGTCCTAATATTCACAGTAGAGTCTGATATGCCTACATGGTTACCTGTGTCAATTAGATTTAAATCCGTTAGGTCCTGCCCTAAATGAAATACATCTTCTAATTTAATATCGGTATTCATGATCAAGAATTATGATACTCAAATTGACACTTACTTATGGCTTTAAGAAGGTGAGAGTTGGAAAGCTATATCTTCAGCAATAATCTGCTTTGATGTGTACGTGACCCACAATAATAAATAAAATTACCTGTTCCAAGGCTCCTCCTCAGTGTTATATTATATCAGAACACAAGGCAAGGTTTGAAAGATTATATTGTAGAAAGCTTTTTAATGTTTATAATGGAAAGAAATGTTAAAATGCAGCAAACGAAAATCTTCAACCAGCCCGGAAGCGAGATACTCAAAAACTGAAAATAGCGCACAATTTTAAAAATCAAGTCTTTAAACAAAGAATGTTCTGGAAAATAAAAAGAAAAAATTCTTTTTAAATAAAGTTGTTACAATCAGCTATGGTGGTTTAAATTTATCATTCAAGGTCATTTTATATAAGGCGGAGGATTCAACATCCTCTACACACACCACCTTCTCAAAAAAAAGAGAGGAACGACTAATAGTAGATGTAATCATCGTTCTTCGGCTGACGAAGTATTCTTCTAGATCGTTTTGTGCATACTGGCGCCCCTGACGTCGTCATCTCGCCCGATATAACATTCGCTGGTTCTTCAATATCATCTGGTGTCGACAAATAATTTTCATGCTGTGATTCAGTAGAATAAGATTTTGATATGTTAGACAACGGTTTTTCCAATTGCTGCATTTCATTATGTGTCTGCAAGATGGGATTGCACACCTCAGATTCGCCCATGGAACGGTCATTCAACGCATCTTTTAATTCGGTCACACCGTCAATCCAGATAAACTGGGGAATACAGCGATCCAACGTAACACAATCCTCAATGCCATTTATTTCTATGATGACATTCTTATCAGTCATCCTCTTGACCTTGTATGGTCCTTTGTAAAATGGTGTTAGGCAGTTCTTCCTATTCTCATTAGTAATATAAACATGCGATGCCGATTTTAAATCAGAGGACACATAGCATTTAGTTTTAGGTTTTCTAGTTTTGGTTGGGGCCAAACGACACATCTTGTCTCTAAGTGCTCCTACAAACCAATCTACATAACTAGAAGCCCAATCAAGACTACTTGGAGTTTCAATTAGAAGATCTCCAGGCAACCTTAATGGTTCTCCATAAACTAATTCTGCAATGGAAGTTCCTAATTGTGCCCTATATCTGTTGCGCATGGCGAGTAGTACTATAGGAAGATCGTGTATCCAGCTTGTTCCACTAGTACACCTTAATGCAGCTTTCAGTTCACGATGTAGCCTTTCTACCATCCCATTTGCTCGTGGGTTATACGCGCTAGTATGAATTATAGTGATTCCCATGACGTTGAGAGATCTTACGAAAAGCTCTGACATAAATTGACTGCCACGATCACTAGTGACCTTTTCCGGAACACCATAACGCGATATCCAATTATGTAGAAACGCGAACAAAACTTCTTGCGCTGTCATGTCTTTTAAAATCGCCACTTCAAATTGACGACTAAATCTATCTACCATAGTCAGCAAGTATTTATTTCCATTTACTTCCGGCATTTCAACGATGTCTATGTGTACGTGTCTGAACCGTCCATTTGGTATTCCAATGTTCTTTATCTCGGTTCTGGTATGTCTCCACACCTTACACGTTTGACACTTGGCACAGGCTCTTACCCATACCCGTATATCTTTAGACATGTGCGGCCATACGTATCTGTCGTTGATTAATCGAATGGTGGCTTTAATGGATGGATGACCCATGTTATGTAATACTTGGATAATCTTGGCCCGTAACTCCAATGGCACATATGGTCGTGGTTGACTTCTAGATGTTTCGCATAACAACCACTTGCCACATATGAGCTTACGCACATATCCTGGTCTTTTGGATAATACCAATGTAAAGGGATCCAATCCTTGCGCTTCTTCGATTTGACTAACGAAATCATACATTGATTCATCTAAACTTTTCAAAGGACCTTGAAATATCGTATCGACATCAGCTTCATTCGGTCGGCTTAGTGCATCTGCTACCACATTCTCTTTACCAGCAATATGAGACACAGTGAAATCGAACTCTGCTAACCGTGTTATTTGGGAATTTACTCTACGAGAGTAATTAAGCCTAGCTGTTTTACCAAGTATGCTGATCAATGGCTTATGATCGGTCAATAACTTAAACTTGTGACCATCTAAGTAATGCTCGAAGTGTAACACTGCGGCATACACGGCTAGAAGCTCTTTGCCAAACGTATCATAACGTTTTTCTCGATCAGTAAGCTTACGGCTATAAAACCCAATCGGTTTTACTACGTCCCGATCTCTTTGCTGTAGCACTGCCCCTAATGCAACATCTGAGGCATCAGTGATTAGTTCGAAAGGTTTTTCCCAATCTACAGGTGCTAATGTGGTTACGTCACTTAACATATCCTTGGCCTTTTGGAAATTTTCTCGGTCTTCTTGACTCAAGATAATAGGCCAAGACTTCTTGATCGTGCTCTTTTCAAGAGTGAGATGGCTTGTTAACGATCCAAGAATTCCGGCTAGACCTGGAATGAATCGACGATAATAGCTGATCATGCCCAAGAACCTTCGCAACTGGCGTACGGTTCGGGGTTCAGTTACGTCCTTAATGGCTTGGACCTTATCTTCCAAAGGCTTAATTCCGTCTTTGGAAAGTATATGACCAAGGTATTTAACTGAAGAGCAACCAATATTACTCTTATTAGGTTTGACCACTAATCCATATTGTTCCAGCCTGGTCAAAACCGTTTCCAAATGCGTGCGATGTTCGTCTCGTGAGCGACTAAAAATTATTATGTCATCTATATATACTCTCGCAAATGGACAATTCTGAAGGATTTCTTCAGCCAAACGCTGGAATGTCTGACTGGCGTTTTTCAAACCAAAAGGCATTCGAAGAAATTCATGCGATCCCCCTCCTGGAAATCTGACTGCGGTGAGTGGTATCGAACTTTCTTCCATTGGTACTTGATAGTACGCTTTCTGGAGATCTAAAGTTGAATAAACCTCATATCCCATTATATCTCGGAGCAAAGTACTCTGGTTAGGGAGAGGATAAGAATCACCCTTCGTCACTGAGTTTAATAGACGATAATTCCCACAAACCCTCCATTGACCCGGTTCAGGTTTGGGAACTACCACTATTGGGGAAGCAAAATTGGAATTTGACCTTCTACAAATCCCCTCTTCGCGCAATTGATGAAATTCTGACACAGCTACTTGTTGCTTGTGTTGTGCCAATGGTTGAGCCTTTGGTGAACAAGGTAACGGAGCTACCAATTCTATCTGGTGTTCTACTCCTATTTTCAAACCTATCTTTTTGGCACTAAAAGGTTGAAACACTGCTAGGTGCTTCTCGATAATATCGGCAAAGTCATGTGCGACTGATGGACGAGGTAAGAGGACTGTTCTAACTGCCGACACGTTAGACTCATTATTTATTGATGTCCCTACGCCTTCTGTGATAGTCCTAGCCTTGGGATCTAATGTCAGCTTGAAATGTGTCAAGAAATCCATGCCAATGATATGGTCCTTGACATCGGCTACTAGAA